>CAAKHB010002599.1:2500-14569 GCA_901007665.1 Aeoliscus strigatus
TATTTCTGTTTAAGTCACACCTACTTTGATTAACCCTGACGTAACCACCTCCAACAGTGAAACGTTCACCGTCAGGGCTGTGACCCACTCTTGTCCTCCGTGTTCTGTGACATCTTCTTTCAGTCGGCGCCTGCTGAGAGTCGAGCTGTTGTCATGACGGCCCCCACCATCGTCTACCCTCAGCAGGCGACTGTCATCCAGCATGATGGACGTCCGCCTCAGACCAGGTGGGACACACAGACACAGGTGCTTTGTTTTTTTTGAGCTGACAGCATGAACCGTTGGTTTGAACTTCTTCCTCTCTCAGGCCGCACAGTCCCAGGTCTCATCTGACCAGAGTCTCCCCTGGAAGACCCATCACCACTGTCGGTACGCACACACACACACATACGTTTTATTTATTACCCCCAAAGGATCATGAAAAGAAAGTTCTGCTTTCATGTGTTTCTCACAAAAACACTCAACTCTTTCGGACTAAGTTTGGTCTGTGTCCTCCCACATACCTGAAATACTTCCAGCGCTTTTTGTACGTTGTGATGTTTAACTTATTGCCCTTTTTGGAGCTGAGAAAGAAAAGAAGAAACCCTCATCACCTGATTTATTGGCTCTCGTGTGTCAGAATCCGTAGCTGAGTGCACATCCAAAACTATTTTTAGGCCCGAGAGCAGGATGAAGGACTGAGGAGAATTTATATCCAACTCTGAAAATACATTTTGAGTCTGAAGGTCTGAAGGAACATTTGAACTCGGTGAAGTAGCTGCTTTGTTGATGACACTTTTGTATATTTTATATAGTATTTATTGATTGATTGACGGACACTGTGTTTCTCACATGTGTTTCTTAATTGCATTCGATCTGTCTGACCTACATGCGTATGTGTGTGTGTGTGTGTGTGTGTGTGGCCTCTGTCAGACAGCACAGGTAACGTGATTGACCTGGTAAAGGATCATCTCCCCGAGCTGCAGCTCTCTGAGGAGGATCGACAGAAGAACCTGGAGCTGCTGGAGGAGGCCAAGAAGGTCAGCGACCGCTTCCTGACGCGTCGCGGCCGCCGCTCCATCAGCAGCCTCACTGACTCCTCCACAGGTGAAACAACCACTAAAACAAGGATTTGTTTGTATTAGTTTGATCTGTTTGGATTCTTTCTGAACATGTTGTCGCCTTCTGTTTTCCATGCAGACGTCAGCTTTAATCAGCCTGTGTTTCATTCTCAGGTCTTTCTACGGCTGCGACTCTGCATCTGCACTTTCTTGAATGTATTTACATTGGTTTGATTCTCTTGTTTCAGTTGCTGGACCTCCAGAGGCGACTTACGCCAGCTCTCAGTCTCCGGGTCAGGTAAACAAGACACAAAACACTGATAAACAACAATTATGTGTCGTGAGCGTTCAGCTTTCTCTTTCTCCGTACACGTTAGGAATGACGTACATAAGGTCATATAATGAACAGAAAAAGGATTTTTAAAAAAAGAAAAAAGGAAAAATATACAAAAAAGTCAGAATCCAAAAAATAAATACCAAAAATATGATATGGTTAAGAAAATCAGATTACCTATTGACATGATTTACTACAGAATACACCTATAACACTTTTTAACTGTTTTCATTGTGGTCCTCGTGCATTTCCATGCGTTATGAAAGCTGAAGTTGGGCCGAAGTTGGGTCAGTTTAACCACTGCAGCGTTTTTATGTTTCCTGTGTCGTAGCATGTGAATGTTACATCAGCGAGGGAGCAGCCGGATATAAAGACCCAGGATCAGGAGGTCAGATAACACATTCCCTCACGTCGTTTCCTTTTATCAATACACCAAATATTGTCTGATGAAGTAAAAAGAAACTCCCACACTGACGTGGTTGTTTGCTTAGAAAACAACGTTTGGTTGTTTCAGCTTGTGGCTCAAATATGTTTCAGTTTATCAGGAGGTTTCAGAGGCAGAACTACTTTATGTGTCCCCAGAGGGAAATTTGTTAGTTACAGCAGCTCCAACCTAGAACATAAATACAACAAAGTACTAAATAAAATTAGTTATTAATATTTAACGAGGTATTTTGGTCAGTGTAATTGTATTTATTTCACAATGTGCAATAAAACATTAAACCTGCCGAAGGAAGCAAGAGAAAATGTATCATGGTTGGAGCAGTTCTTCAGCAGGTACGGGGAATAAGAGCTTCATGAATATATCAAATAAAAAAAGGAGAACAGAGACACGTCATTTCTGCTAGAAATTCAACCCCCCCTTGTGCCACGCGTACACACCCACACACACACACAGTGTGCACATCTGAAGTAACTATACATACACTCAGTTCTCCAATGTCGGTATTACACACCACCCCGATGTGTGTCTCTTCTATACACACACAGTAGCTGACAATATGTGTAGGTGAGTGAGTACTCACAAGTCCTACAAGTATATAAATATACAATGAGTGTACGATGTGAATGAGTGTACGATGAGTCCAGGCGGTTTGTTGGCGTGGGAGCGTGAGAGTTGACATGTTGACATGGATATGAAACTGTAATACACTGCAGGTTGACTAACAGCCCCCCCCCCCACACACACACACACACACACACACAGGGCAGCCTGCTGGTGGTCGACTGGAAGCCCAGTGAGAAGAGAAAGGTCTCGTCTGGGACCCTAACGCCCCGTTTCGCCGTTCAGAAGGAGAAGAACTGCGTAGCTGCTCCACCTAAAAGCCCCCCAGCCGTCAAGAAGTGTGACGAGGGAGCTGCCGCTGCAGGCCGTAACCCCAACCAGGCCCCGGCCACGGGGGTCGCCAAGCCCGTCCCCAGGCCCCCGACTCAACAGGCCCCCTGCACGGCTGAGATCAAAACCATCGGCGCCTTCCCCCCGCTGATGAGGGCTGTTTCCTGGGATGCTGTAGGTGGCCTCAATTCCAGAAACGGAGCTCCTGGTTTCAGTCCGTCGGCTGAGGACGTCTTCTCAGACAAGACCAGGGACGCTGGGTTCAAAGCATCAGGGCCCAAGGACTTCACTGCCCCCCCAGGGGGCAAACTGTCCAAAATCAGAGAGGTAACGCAGATGAGCTGGAATTCACTGTGTGTGTCTTCTCTAATTAAATAACAACAACAATAACATCAATAACATCAATAACAATTAAATAACAACACAACGTGTGTGTGTGTGTGTGTGTGTGTGTAGGAGTACAAGCTGCTGCGGAACCAAAGCGCAGTTGGATCCAAGTTACCAGAGTTGAGTGAGTCAGCCGAGCAGGAAAAAGGTGAGTGTGGTTGTTTGTGTTGGTGCCCGAGCCGCTGGCGGAGGGCGTTCACTTCCTCAATCTCACAAATCTCTGGAAAATCTGTTCCTGTGAGAAGGCGACGTTATTTCCCATCTGTGCCACCCGTTTGTTGGCGAACCTGTGGAAGAAATGCTGTTTTCAGTTCCCATCAGCAGATGGCGTGGTTGTTAAAACATGTTCATCAGACTTCAGCTTCAGCCTTTGGTCAGTGCCCCCATTTACGTAGAACAAAGGAAGTGACGTCACGTTCATGTGTCGGTAGGATCCTCATTAGCTACAACGAAGCTGTTCACGATCAGAATCTGGTTTTATGGCCACGTTCGCCTTGGTGTTAAGGACAAAACAGTGAACGAAGAATGATAAAAGACAAAAAAGGAGAAATGCTGTGTGTAAAACTCTGCATACAATAACTCAATAAATTATATTTAAAATGCTACATAAAATGTGAAGGAGACAGGTGAAATAAAAGGGAGATATTTTTAAATTTTCAAATAACTGAAATTGGATAGTTCAGATAAATCCTATTTGCCTTTATCTGAACAATTCAAGAATCACAGACGTATGCCATATACGCCACAAGAACAGAGAAATTAGTAGCTTTTCTCAAAGGACAAAAACAAGAACAAAGTTTGTTCTGGAAACGACATTTCACAAGAAACTCAGGTGTGGAACTCCAGCTCCTCTCAGCTGTGACCGCATCTCACAGTAGTTGTGGTAGTGGTAGTAGTTGACACCACGCATGAAAAACCTTCTGGCCGGATGACGTGACGAGAGTGAGCAGCGAGAACCATGATACAGACCATAATACCTCGTTCACGCTGCAGACAGATCTCACTGGTTTCTCTAGCAGATCCTGGAGCTCTGCTGTCATTTGCACGTGATCACATCAGATCTGTTGTGTCAGAGCGCCGATCGGACCTATCTGCATGGGTTGCTATGGTAACGACAGGCGCCAATACTGGTGACAGTATGGTGACATTAACAATGTGAGCACGGACTGTGGCGTCATCGCCAAGGACCTATGAAGAGAAACACGTCTGTCTCCGTCTCCATGATGATATCAGACGCATCTGTAGAAATCAGAATCACATTTCAAACCGGCGGCACATGTGGATCTGGATCCAGTTGGATGTGACCAAAGTCTGATCTGGGCTTGGACGTGTGTGAACGAGGCCCAACAACACAAAATGTCCCTCCCAGCTCACGTCAACTGGACTTTCCAGCTGCTCCGTGAATCCACCGCATCCACCACACGTCACACGAGGACCAAATGTTTCCAAAGTACCACGTCAGCCTCAGCGCTCACTCCGCTGTGACGTGTGTCTACAGGGTCGTCTGCCTCTCCGAACTCAAGCAGCAGCGATGAGGTGAAGGAGAAGTCTGACGCCATGCCCAACATTTCAGATGTGATGCTGAGGAAGCTCAAACTGCACCGTGGTCTCCCCGGCTGGTGCGTGACAAGCCGCCACCACTCCTCTTAGTTTCCTCTGCTGATGATTCTTCCCTTCCATCTTTGTTTCATTGTTCAAATGCCGTACTGATGTGTGTGTCTTCTTTGTTCCAGTGCCCCCCCCCTCACTGAGAAAGAAGTGGAGGTTGGTACCTGTGCAGCTGCTTCAATGTCTGATTTCTGGTATATATATAGAACAAAATACAAAATAAGTGTAATCAGTTAGGTTACTGGAGACTAATGTGTAATTAAATTACAGTTACTTATGTCAATATTTATGGTTACGATTCATTTATATCTGACCAAAGTCTACAAAATCCTTGTCTATATATTCAATAAGATTATTTTTTGTCCTGATTCAGTGTGTCAATGAATGCTAATGATGATAGCTGATGATGATGTGTGTTTCTGTGTGATTTTAAAGCAGTTTGACAGTGTTCAGTGTCGATGCTTCTGGAGGTTCAAACACTGACATATGAAACATAAAATGTCCGTAGTTATATAACTTTGATGAAGTCACTGAAATATTAAAACTGCTATTACATGTCACATTTTAAACAGTTACACAGTGGAACTTTACTTTCAGTTTGTGTGTGTGTGTGTGTGTGTGTGTGTGTGTGTGTCCTTTAATTATTCATTGTTTGATTAAGTATTAAGTATATGTTGATTTCCATAATCCACTTATTGTATGTCGGTAGGTCAGAGTTTAGTCAAACGCTTGCTTCAAATCATAGGTAAGAACATTTCCTGCAGAATAAAATCACACTGTTTCAACGGTGCAGTCAGATGTTCCAGTGAGTGTTTCCCACCCGCTCACGATCCTTTTCTCACCAAAGCAGTTATTAGTTACACCATCATTCAGTGGCAGCGTTCTGTCAACAGGAGGCGTTTTGCTTTTGCCTTTTTCTTTTCTTTCCTTTCCTTTTTTTTTCATCCTGATCAGACTCGGGGTGATTTCCTGTGGAGAAATGCAAACATGTAGTGACGTGGTCTGGCCCCGGGCTGCGGCCCCTCTGGTCCGGTCCCACGGGGCCGTGTCTGGATCAGAACAGTCAGAGGTCAAATGTTTCCTCTCAGCCGTGACCTGAGTACGTTAGACGACTGTGCAGACGAGCTTTGATCACAGCACAACGTCAAAGTATATTAACAGCCGCCATGATGACTTTTGTGTGTGTGTGTGTGTGTGTGTGTGTGCGTGCTCATCCTCTTGTCCGTATTTCAGTGTGAGAGTTTTACAGCAGCGTCTTCCTCCCCTCAGAACGCGTTCGTCCAGCTGTCACTGGCATTCCGTAATGACAACTACACTCTGGAGACGCGGCTCAAACAGGCGGAGAGGGAGAGGAACCTGACTGAGGAAGACACTGAGAAAGAGCTAGAAGAATTCAAAGGAGCGCTGAAGGTCAGTCCAGGACAAAGAGACAGATGATGACATTTGATTCACTCTCTAAAAACTCCCTGTGGCTCTTCAGTGCTCCAGTATGTTTCCTGGACACGTCCTGCAGTAAATATTTATCCCAGCTACAGAGGCAGATGTTGATGTGTTTCCTGTAGATGGTTTCTCCGCAGTGGCAGAACCTGGAGCAGCGTGAGGCGTACCAGAGGCTCATTGAGACACTGTCGGTGCTGCATCGGCTGGCGACTCGACTCTCCAGCAGGGCGGAGATAGTGGGAGCGGTCCGACAGGTGCGGCTACGCTAATGTTACGTTTACGTCTGTTTACGTATTATTATAATAAAAAATATTAATACAATTAGAATACAAGCATTATGATGAAACTATTATTATTATTATTATTATTATTATTATTATTATTATTATTATTATTATTATTATTATTATTATTATTATTATTATTATTATTATTATTATTATTATTATTATCACCTATAAAACTACTGTTTGTGTAAAGACCATTAAGCTGAACAAATGAGTTAATGTAATCACTTCCATTTCATATATGAACATTAATTTTATTTTATGTATTATTTTGGGGAATGGCAAATGTCCTCCACTGTCAATAAACCATATATATATATATATATATATACTTCATAAACCATATATATGTATATACTTCATTGCTTTGTAACAACTAATGTTTTTGTTTTGAGTTTTGAAAAAGTTACAAAAGCAAAAATTCTTGTAATATCCTTTCATAACTCTCTGGCTTTAACGTTTCCAAGTATCATTTCCAAGTATCTCAGTCAGTGCCCTATAAAGGGTGAAGTGTTTCGTCTCTGTTCAAAAAAGTATTTCTGCTCCGCTCACTTTGCGATGAAGGCGTAAACACGTCACACGATAAACACAATGACTGCCATGATCTTCTGATGAAACTGCTTTTCATTTCATTTCCTGTGTCAGGAGAAACGTATGAATAAGGCCACCGAGGTCATGATGCAGTATGTGGAAAATCTCAAACGGACGTATGAGAAAGACCACGCTGAACTGATGGAGTTTAAGAAACTGGCCAACCAGAACTCAAACCGCTGCTACGGAGGATCTGAGAACACTGGAGGTCAGAAAACCTTCAGTTCTCCACTATTTATACTTATTTCCATCGTCCAAGTCTACTGACGTGAGGATGTAACGTGCATATTGTTTTATTTCTTTTCAAAGATGACGGGGTTTCACGGCCTTCAAGATCAATGTCCCTCACCCTTGGAAAGGTGAACCACTTTGTAACCCACTTTGTTCACCAGCATTCAGTGAAGGTGTAAATATCCAAACAAAAACAACTCCTTCATTCATCCGCCTCCTCTCTGCTTCATCGCCGAGCGCAGGCGCTGCCCAGACGCAGGGTGAGCGTGGCAGTGGTGCCGAAGTTCAACCTCCTGAACATCCCGGGTCAGACGCCGACCACAGCCGGTCCCAGTCCAGGTTCTGGTCCCAGCACCGGTCCCCCACCTGCTACTGGACTTCCTGTCCTGGTGGGTCTTCCTGTTCCTGGGTGAAATGAAAGGATAGTTCGATATTATTCAGTATTTTTTCTAACAATGATAACAAGGTGTTTTATACTATACTAATATACTAAATACAAATTTGGAGGGTTTGGGGTTTTCTTTGTTTCTCCAAAATATTCATGTTTTGTGTTTTTACACAAAAGAGACATAGAGACATATTATATTATATTATATTATATTATATTATATTATATTATATTATATTATATTATATTATATTATATTATATTATATTATATTATATTATATTATATTATATTATATTATATTATATTGTGTTTTTATGTGGTATTTATGTTTTTCTGTAGTGGCAGTTCTACTTCTGCTTCTATACTTCTATTAAACAGCGCAGTAATACTTAACATTCATCATCTGCAGAACGAGGCAAATGATGCGACAGGAAATTCTTCATCAGAGTCACAGCCGAGGACAGAAGGGTATGTTTTGTGTTCTAATAGTGCTTTGCTAACACACACACTGACACACACACACACACACATACTGTAGCAGAAGCTGATTCCCGAGGTCACAGCACAGTCTTGAAACAATGGGCCAAGAAAAGCCTGAATCGAATCTAATCACGTCTTTTAATCATTCGTGCTGTGGAGGGACATTCGTTTACGTGACCTTCAGGACGAGTTCCTGTGCAGAAAAACTCCCAGTGAGAGTAAAAAAAAAACCACACGTTATCAAGTTACAGTTGGATACGGGTCATATCAGAATATTAAAGTTATAGCTGACAAAGTCCAGGCACAGCGCTCCTGCGGTATCTAGGCAACAAAGCGAGCTAAAGTCGAAAGCTCAAGTCTCTGTGGTCAATGTTTGCGGCAGAAACAAACGTGCAACATGTCATTCGTCTTCTCCTGTGTGACCTGGTGCTCTGCGCTGCAGTTTATCATGCAGTAAAACAAGGCCATGTTGTTGTGGCGGACACTTGACGACGCCTGCTGTGACACTGGTTGTGTGCGAGGCCTGAACGTAGTTTCCGATCTGAAACAATGCAGTGGAAAGACCGGGGCGCAGCAGGAAGCGGAGCCGGCCAAGCCGTCAGTCAACATGGAGGAGATCAGAGCCGAAATCAGAGCGGAGCTCAGGGCGAAGATTGAGGAGGAGGCGTACAATAAAGGGTGAGGCCTTCTGTCCCGCACGTTAAATACACACTGTGTGAAGCTGTCGGCCATAAATCAGCTGCTTTATGGGATGTGATATTTATGATGATGATGTGCAGGTGATGTGTGTTTGAGTACATGTGGACATGTCATGTAGCCTCCAGGAGGGACTGAAGCAGAGCAAAGCTGTCCAGGATGAAAAGCGCTTAGAGGTGGAGGCGGTGGAGAAAATGCTGGAATCAAAAATTAGGGATGAAGAGAGTGGGAAGAAGATAATGACGAGCAGGTAAAACTCTTCACGCACAAAAATACACTGTATGTCGCAGAGTAAACGGAAGAAAAACGTCACATTTGAACTAGAAATACTGTACGTAAACGTCCACACTAATGCCCAAATAACATGATATATCTTGTATTATGCAAGTAGATTCAGTCATTTTACCCAAGGTCAGTGGATCGTAGCCTCGTTAGCCAACGGTTCCAGAATGCTAACGCTACACGCGCGTCACAATCAGACATCAATCAGTCATAGTTGACGACAGACATTCACAGACAAGAGGAGTTGGAGTGCTCTTGTGGGTTTGCGGTGCTGTTCCACTTCACGCCATGTTGTTGCTATGGTTACGTGAGGTCACGGTAACCGCTCGCAGCTCGGATGCACAGTTACACGTTTTACGTCGTTGCTCCCGGAATCTTTGGTCTGGACTAATCATTATGTTACTTTAGCTTTTTTCACGTGCAGCTTTTTCATCCAAATAGAATCACACAACACGAGTAAGACGTTTGAGAAACTGTGGACTGCGCCTTTAATGATGACCCTCCAGTGGGGAAAATATGATGGAAGCTGTTTGTTTTACATGGACGGAAAGAACAACAACAAATTACGTGAAGTACACAAGGCTGTTATCTTCACAGGAGGATGGAGGAGATGCTGGTTCTTCTTCGTCGCTTCTGTCCCAAGATTTCCAGACGTAAACAACTTGTGTGGCTCGCCCTGACCGTCTTTCTGGGGATGTGTCTTCTTATCAGTGTTTTCACATTCTTCAGTGACTACTACAGCAGGCGCGAGGACACATAAGAAGAAGCCAAAGTTGATCTAAGGACAAAAAGAGAAGCCTCCACAGAGATAGAGGCTGTCATCAGTCGTTTGTCACCACAGCTCTGAGTCCTAACGCCTGAGGGTCAGAGAGGCGTTCTGGATAATGTCTAAGATAGAGAGTCAACAGATTTCTGTTTCTATTGAGAAGCAGGATGAGTTCTGCTACGGGACCAATTACAGTGATGTCAAATAATGTGGTACGTTAAAATACTTTGAATTTAGTGCGGCAGTAGATTCCAGAGTGTATATTTATTTATGTCCACCATGTAGTGAAACCTCTCAGGTCCAATAAGTAAAAAAAAACCTGAGTCCATTTCTAAATATATAGAAAAATAATTTTAATTACTTTTTTAAATTGATATATTTCATATTTAAAGACTTTAATACGACGGAGTATTAGGACCACATTAAGAGAAAAAAGTCATTATTTATGAGAATAAAGTCATTGGTTACAAGAAAAAAAAGTCATAGATTTTAGTTGGTTGATGTTACTCTGGACTTATGCACACATTACATGTTAAACGTTTATTAAACTGTTCTGCTCACTGAGCAGACATAGTTTTTTAATGTTTGTTGTTCCAGAAGTGGGGCTAATGCTCTTTTCTGAAGTCTCCGGTGAACGGTAGAGACTTATTATGGCTGACACGATTACGTTAGCAAGCAGCAGCGGCGGCAGACCAAACGTCCTCTTTTAATTAATACTCTTTGAGTATCGTTGAAGTATCTTGAGGCCGAGCCGAGTGACCTCTTTTTTGGAATTCAAAATATGGTCCCCCTACGCTCGTCACCGAGAGCAGCGGCTCGTCAGAGACACAGCAGCATCGCCCGGTCAACAAGCGTTGTCATGCCGGGGTGAACCGTTGTAGCGTTTAATAGATGAACCACTGGGTAGTTAAATTAGTTTTAGGAGATAAATGTTGCTCTCAGTGATTAAATCTAACAACTGTGGTGGTAGTCACATTATTATGTTTGAATGAAAACAGAAGGAGAGCGCTGGCTGCCTCAGGGCTGTGGATGAACACAATCACCTTATATCACACATCATGTGCGTCAACACACCTGAGCAGTGACACTAAATAAAAGAATGTCTCCTAACACACCTCTTTTCATACAATAATGACTTTTTTCTCGTAACTAATGACTTTAATCTCATAAATAATGACTTTTTTCTCAAAGTCTATATATATATATATATATATATACAACGAAGTAGAAGTGCAATATTTTCTGCAATTGATGGTTTGTGTTTGTGCCGAACCGACGAACGTGACCTTTTCACCCTGTAGATGATATTTTAATATTTTCTTTGCTCACGAGTGTTTGTTCTCTCCTCTAGATTTCATGCTCTTCCACTTCACCTTAAAATAAAGGTTCCCCAGACACTACTTGGTCTTTCAGGTGTTAAACATGAACAAAGTCTTTCATTGAACATTTGCGGTCCATACTTGCAGGCAAACAGAGCGTTCCAGTTGTATCGGCCGTCCGATGTCATAACCCGTGGTGATTTTCGTGTTGTCGGCATTCTGGTTTCATCACAACATAGTAGGTCAGACAAAACTACACTGAAACCACAAATAAAAAACTATCAGCATTGAATGTATGCAATGTAATGTAAAAAAAACACACCAAAGTTTCTTTCGTATGCACACTTCGTCCACATGAACGCGATCATTTTTGAACCCTGGTTCCAGAGTGAATACATCTGAAACGCTCCTGTTGTACCTTGTTTGCCATATAACCGTTTTTTAGGCGATGACTTCATAGCCCCACCCTAGGGGGTAACCCCGCCCACAACAACACCAACTACAGTGGAGCTCAGCGCTGCAGAAGCTGCTGAGCGTGACGCGTCGTCTCGTCCGTCCACACACACCGTCTCCTGTCGAGCTCCATCCTCGTTCTCCGCCACCTTCTTCCTTGTGTGTTTGTTTACGTCCCATGCAGCTTGTGTTCTTGTCTGTTTCTGGTGTATTTCTGTGGCAGAGCTGTCAGATCTACTACGACTACAGCGTGTGCACTGGTTGTCTGCAGACACAAGACGATTCCATGTTTACAGGAAACTTTTTTGAAAATGAAAAATGAAAAAATGCAGTTACCGCAAAACAGTGTTCTTCTGGCGCTCTGTCCGTGAACCCCGGGATCAGCAGATGGAACATGTACGGGGGCATCCTGGGCCACCTCCGGGGGT
>CAAKHB010002599.1:14589-26701 GCA_901007665.1 Aeoliscus strigatus
CCTCCGGGGGTCTAGGTGGCCCACGTCGCCCCCCCCCCCCCCCCACACACACACACACACACACACACACACACACACACACACACACACCCAACCACCTTCTGTTCATTTTTCCCAGAACGTTCCCCTGAACCACCGCAGCTGCTGGGTCAGTCAGTCTGCCGTTGTTCTGTTGTCTGAATCAGCACGTTGACTCAGCAGCAGTGGAACAAAATGCCGACTCACCTGCGAAATAGTGAGCAGCTCCAGCTTTGAGACCTTTACGTACTGGAACGCACGAAAATCAGAAATGGAAAGTCAGGGACGTGAGGTGAGTAATAACAGGAAGTATCTGGCAGGGGTCATAGGTCAAAACAAGCAAGGGAGCAAGGTTATGACCGTACGGTGTGAGCCGAGGCTACCTCAGCCGCGAAATGAACTTTTGCATGAGACTCTTCATCTGTTCTCACTTTCTAGCACTTGAAATAGAGACAAATCTCTTCAATGCAGAGTGTTTGTGTCAGGAAACCATATAATGTGATTTCATCCCACGTTTGTCCTTTTCCGTTGCCATTTATAAAAGTCACTGAGTGCCTCTTTGACGTTCGTCAGCGCTCTCTGCGTCGTTTCCTGCCATCCGTAAGATGACGGTGAGACGGACGTGGGTTTGTGAAGTTTAGACAAGTTGCTCATGTTTTATGGTGAAACCCACTAAAGCTAAGCTACCCCAGTCGTGGCATCCCTCTGTGAAAAGACCTCGTCCATTGGTTTCTTCTCACCTTCGAGCTCATGAATCAGAATGAGAAAAATATATCTTGAATGCAGATGAGATGTGTCAGGAAACCCCATGACGTGACATTTGTCCTTACAAAACTCGCCACACGCCTCATCGACACCTGACAAAAACACAACTCCATGTTCGTCAGCACTCTCTGCGTCATTTCCTGCCATCCGTCTTGTCGGGAGATTGTTTTTCTGGAAGTGGGATGATCAGATAGCAAAGATCCTGAGCACGTTCACGATGACCAGTGTCCCACAGGGGGAAACCGGTCGGCAAGTTGATGAAAGACTGAAAAAAAAAAAAAGATGTAAATGTCAGGACATTCAATTCAATATGCGGCTGGTTTCTGTATTTCTGTATTTTGGGCTTTTTACTACAAGTGTGTCGTCACATTTAACTGGCAATGACAGAATGGACGTTTCATTCTTTGACTCCTTCCTGGAGAGTGTATCTGCCTGCTACTGGATTTCTGCGGCTCTGTCTTTTGTTGACAATCTGCGTCTCTCCTGGGTCCTGCTCCGAGAACATATGATGTGCTCTAAATGTGACCTGCCAACTGCACTTCCCTCTTCCTTTTCCTTTCATTTCTGGCAAAGACCGAGTCCACACACCCCGAGTGAACAGAATCACCTCTATTTAACCCGGAGATTTGGCTCACAGACGCTCAGAGCTGCAGGGCTTCACCTGTCTCCAGCATGAACATTATGTGGCTCCGCGTCGCATCCCTGCTGTCTGTCACCGCCGCCGTCTCTGCACACAACATCAGAGGTATGTCGTTTAGAACCCTGCAGGCTGGATTTATTTGTCAAAATACCTGGTCCTTTGTAAAAGAAAAGGTATTTCAGGTAAAGAACCTGGAAAACTTTCATAAAAAAGAAATAGATACTTAGTATTTGTTGATTCAAGTCAATGAAGTTGCCAGATATGGTTCCTTGTCAGTTTAGGGTTAAATAAGAAGAAGAAGAAGAATACCAGAATAATCTCTTGGTAAATGTTCACACATGCTGATGAAACTGTCATTCAATATGAAATCAGTGTTTGATGTGAAAAAAACTCGGCCCTTAAAAGAGCTTTTGTTTTGTACAGTCCACACGTTGTAAACTTGTAAACACAGTGCTGAACAAATCTATGGGACAACCCGGCATACTTCCAAAACTGTGTTGAATAAACTGAGAAATATACTTATTTGCCAGATAATATCCTGAAATGAGGAGTTTCAAACAGAATTCACCTTTTCACGGCGTCTCTGAGAAGTGTTCAACATTCAACTCTAAAACCAGCTTGTCTGTTCAGAAAGGGAACAAAATAACTATAACTGGACAACTCAATCAAGAAAATATAAATGCTGTAAGTTAAATTCATGTGTAATGATTATAAATATATGACAGAAACAGGGATTTTGGCAATAATTACTAATGTTGTTAATTTAGGGCTGATACATAAACCTGTGTGTGTGTGTGTGTGTGTGTGTGTGTGTGTGTGTGAGCGAGTTAGAGATGGAAGTGGATGTGATAGGGTCTCTCGTTTTAATTGAGTTAATTTATTTAGTGTATTTATCAAGTTAGTTCTTAATTTATTGCACTATTTATATTACAGTTAGTAGTAGTTTAATTTATGCCCTGTTTGTACTTTTTTGTACCGTTTGCACCGTGTGTTGAGAGGTCTACTCTCATCTATGCTGTAGATGTCACACATACAGTACATCTGACTATGAAGTTGATACGTGCTGTCTGCAGCGTTCCCTGCAGGAAACCACACGGTGGCCGGAGTGTTCCAGGTGAGCTCCATGAGCTCCCTCGGCCAGCCTCAGTACGCCTTCAACGCCTCTGAAGCCCGGACTCTGTGTGAGTCCCTGGGGGTGGACATCGCCTCCAAAGCTCAGGTGCTGGAAGCTCTGCTGAGAGGATTGGAAACATGCAGGTACCAGCACAACGCGCTGTGTCAGCAAAAGGTCCAGGGCTGCTTGTTGAAATGTTCCTTTGTGTCCAGATTCGGTTGGGTGGATGAACATTTTGCTGTCATTCCTCGAATCACGGCGCTTTCAAACTGTGGCCAGAATCAGACGGGTTTGGTGACGTGGAGAGCTGCTGTGACCCAGAAGTTTGATGTGTTTTGTTTTAATGAATCAGGTAGGAGTCTCCACCTCTGGCAGGGAAGGATAGCCAGTATATTTATACTGTCAAGAATCAGGTATCCTCAGACCGTTGTTTCCAGGTGTTTGTTTCCATTGAAAAGTAAGTTACTTTGATAAAAAGGAAGAAAAATATTCAGCGGTTAAAGTAATTCGATATCGCAGATGTTTGAATCAATTCAAATTCATTTCATGGAATGAATGAAAAGACTGAATCTGTATTGAAATGAATTGAAATCACATTGTTCTAGATGATTCCGGTGATTACGTGAACATGTGTCAGAGCTGTAAAGCTCAAACACAGGAATGAAATATTGAAAGCAACAGCGCTCTTCATTTCTGACTTGAGCAGACAAGACTGCTCAGCAGGAAGCTGCGACGACGGGTCTTCCCTCCGAGTCGACGTCCGTCAGCTCCCCCTCCTCCTCTCCCACCACCAACCCCTCTCTCACCACCTCCATGTCGTTCCTGGACGAGCTGCTCAGCAGGGCAGAACAAGCTCGCTTTGTCGGCGGCGCACCGAGCTCCTCTGGAGGTTTGAGCGTTTCCCTCAGAGCAGAGTCGCTGGACGCGTGAGCGCTGTAGATGTAAACTGTGACGTTCCTCCCAGGGAAGGCCGTGCTCATCACCTCCTGCTGCAGCCTCCTCCTTCTGGCGGTCATCATCATTGCTTACGTCAAAGTGTGAGTGGTTTTTTTCTTGAGAACATGTTGGGGTCTGGTTTATCATCATACTCGTCACCTCTCTGAATATATTCTCTGACACATACATACAACGTTTTATTTCTTCCCCAACGCCTTTGTTTTGTTTTGTTTCCTTTGCCACTCCAGTCATGTCCCTGCTTTTCAAAAACCTTTTTAAGCCGTCCTGTCCGACATCAGGATGAGACTGAGCGCCCTTAGTACCAAACAGCTTGATGGAGAAGGAGCTGCCCAGACTAGTTGCACATGCTCCTCCGGGTTATGAGTGTTTGTGACTTTACTGGATAATGGTGGACCAGGGCGTCCAGGTTCCCTCGGGAACTGATGGACTTCTCCTCTGGTGAAGTCCATCAGTGACTGACTTCCTGCTCTCTGCGAACAGGAAGCGGCGCTCTGGAAGCTCTGACGTAAAACAGCAGGAGAACATGGAAACGGAAGAGTGGACGAGCGAGAAGAACATGAAGGAACCTGGAGAAGCTGCTGGGGACGAAGAGAGAATAGAAGTTGGTGACACAGCCAGTTAGGAGGATGATGGTGATGACGATCGTTGGAACAAACATCTGTAGACTACTGAGAAATACGAATGTGCCACATTTATTAATAAGGTTATATGTTGCCATTTCAGTCATTGGTTGTTGCTGCTGCTTGAGGTGATGTTACAGTTTAGCCACTAGAGGGCGATGTTTACAACGCAATCATAACACGAGGATTGGTTTTATTCTTGGGAAGATTTTTTTTTTCTTTTGCTACTTCTGATATTAAATAAACATGCAAGTTAAATGCAGCTTTTCTAACAAACAAATGTAGATTTGTGAAATCTGCCTGCGTGTGGAGTCTTTGTCCTGTCGTCTTGTAAGAACGAGCTACTGGAGGGAGAGAAAGAGGAAATGCCCCACGCATCTTTAATCTCTCTTATCAGATTTGTCTGAAATAACTCCGGTGTCACATGACTGTGGAACATTACAAAATGGAAGGTACAAACAACGTAGGGTTGAGTGATGCTCAGCGTCTGTCGTCACCTCTGAGAAGTTCTTTGCCCTTTTAACCATCCCATCCACTGCACTTGACAGTGTAATAAAGTAACAAAAACATAAAAGAGAACACTGCAGCCTGCCCGCGTTCACTCCGGCAGGGCGTTCATGGCTGCCTCCGACTTCACCGCATCCACCAGGAAGCTCAGCTCATTGCACAAAGTCTCATGTCTGTAGGCCATCCGGATCTGAGCCACGTTCGTCCGCTGGATGTCGTTCCCGTCAGGTCCATCTTTCAGGTAGTTCACCCCCAAGAAGTGCATCTTATCCTGCAACCGAGCCAGGAAACCAGTGACATACGTCACATTGTTTTAGATAACTACAAAAATACAAATAATACAATAAATAATAGAAATTTAAAAAAAAAAATCACTGAAGTATATATTTATTAATATGAATATTTTATGTGTATACATTAAATAAGACAATACATGTAAAAAATGAAATGAATAATAGTGACTACCTGGTGCGACAGTCCACTCTGCAGCACACTGTTTCTGGCTATTTCACACACATCGCAGGTGCTGAGCTTCCACAGCTGAGCTGCAATGGCGTATTCCTCCATCAGCGGCTCCTGCAAACAGGGAAACGCTGCGTCGGGACGATTCACTTGTATGTTGTATTCACGAGTGTGTCGTAGCTACGTGTCGGCGTGTTCACCTTGGTGTAGTGAAACTGCATGGGGTCGTCGGTGGACAGGGACACACACAGGCCTTTGTGCAGAAACTCTCTGAGAGGGTTCTTGGAGTATTCCAAGAACAGGCTGTTGTTGCTGAGTGGAGACATCGCAATGGGAACCTGGGCCAGGTAGTACAAGTACTGCAGAACCGGGCTCTGAGAGGACAAACAAGGACAAACAGGAAATGAGGGATTTTACATCTGTGATTATTTTGCACATGAAACGTTGAATCTGTTTCCAGGGTCACAGATTTGAACTCTGACTAAACTGGACACACACGTCCCAGACGTAAGGGACCAACACTGACAAACATCAGTCGTCACAGTTTCCAACAACCTTTGCTCATGCAGTTCTTCAAAAATGAACGACTTTAAAGTACGATTGTTGTCAAACTTTGATTTGATTTGATTCAATTAAACACAATTCAGTTGATTCAATTCAATTCAATTCAATTCAATTCAATTCAATTCAATTCAGTTCAGTTTAATTTGATTCAATTAAAGGTTGATTCCTTTCAGTTCTAGTCATTCTTTATGACCATCAATGGACAGTTTTCACTGAAGCTGGTGGTCGACGTTATTCTCCCACCACAGACCATACAAAGCAACACACAGACTCACAAGTCAGAATACATCAATATATAACGACGACAATCTTTTGCCTGTCTTTGTCAAGGTGGACACCAGTCTTCACTGCAGCAAACACACCTTCTTCAAGTTGAGTCCATGTGAGATGTTGTCAGCTGTGAGGAAGGCAGACACCAGGTGAGTGATGGAGCCAGCTTCTCCGCAGTGAGGACGGAACTGGAAGGTGCTCAGGCCGTGTTCTCTGCAGAGGACACATGGGGAACACATCGGTCGATCTCCAAGGGAGCACGCACACAGCGACATGTGTTCTTCTGGAGAAGACGGCGTCAGCTCTTACTTTCTCAGATTGTTGAGGACCATGATGTTTGCGTACATGTGGAAGAGGTAGTAGCTGTACGGGGGGTTGTCGTCCACAGTCCACTGCTCAGGCTTGGGGCTCCTGAAGGAGAACATGTGATCGCAGTGTTTGGACTCGTCATCGACACTGTCGAAGCCTGAAACCTGTGCAGGAACACGACCAGTCTTTGTATTGTATTTATTTATTTCAAAGGGACAAGATATGGAACTTTAATGCAATGTGTAGTTTCCATCTTTGGACTATACGAAGAATGAAACCGATGGACGTGACATTCTGTGGGAACTACTACACAGACCAAAATGTACTCAGAGGTGTCAGGGACGGGTCCTCGGAGCTTTTATCACGTGTGAAGATGTTTTACTTCTGATCAGTCTCAGTTGGTGGGAATATTTACTGCACAGTAAATAATACACACACACAACCTCATTTGACAAAACTCCTCCTGTTTTGTAGAACCACTCAAACTAGCACTGGACAGCATCTATCAGTTCCTGTATTTAACATCTGTGCCACTTACATATTTGAGGAAAACATGGAGGTCTTTGTGATCCTGCGGGTTAACGGTGGCCTCAAACAGTGGGCGGAAAAGGTTCTCCAGCATCTTGGCGAAATTGGGCACCAACTTCTTTGACTTGAAGATATCACTGCAACGCAGAAAAAGGACCAGAGTCTTTAAAACAGAACCCTGAAGTACCGTTTCTTGTTTGACTACACACAGAATGTTTCTACTTACTAGATTCTAGGCACTTGAATGATCCACCTCATGTTTGGAGAATGAACTTTGTGCTGAATGAACCACTTGGCCAGGGCGTCCCACTCGTCTGGACAGCGTCCATAGATGGACAGACGCGGCTCCGCGTGCTGGTACTTACTCTCCTCCAGGTCGTGGGCCACTTCCTGTTCGAGGTGACACGGGACTGAAACCGCAGCTGAAGGGGCTTCAGGAGCATGGTGGTGTTTACCTTCACGATGCGAGCGAAGTACTCCCCCCTCAGCTCGTTGTCTGTCTTCAGGAAGATTTTTCTCAGCTCGCTGGCTCCCACCGGGTTGTACTTTGAGTTGAACTTATCAAAGCGGTGGAAGGTTTGCCTCCCCTGGGAAGGACAAAATAAACATTACTGGGATCCCAGGACTGTCAGTCAGGAGTTCCTGCAAAAAGCCGAGACGGAGGTGAATAACGGAGGTGAATCTTTCTTTGTCGTTTCAAAAGGCTCCATGAACACAGACTCGTCTCCAGAAATGTGTCTGCGCACAAAACCCTTGAAACGCTGGAATACGTCTACCAGACCTGTGAGTGGCGCTGTCACGCTGCCATAGAAATACACCGAAAACAGAAGAAGAAGACACCGTTACATGTAACTAGCTATTCACCAACTAAAAAGAGAAAATAACACCCAGAGTCCGGTAAGAATTCATAAAAGTTAAATACTGCACACACAACCAATGACATTCAAAGAGTGCTTCTCACAGCATGTACGTCCAGGGAGTCGACAGTGAGGTCGTACGGATCCAGACTGAGGCTGTGGAACACCTGCTGGAGCGTCATCTTCTCTCCAGCCTTGTCCAGCACCACACGGTCAGCGTCGGTCTTATACGTCTCCTGGATGAACGTCAGCAGGTGCTTCTGGGACATGCAGGCCGCTGCGTGAATGTGCGTGTCCACCTGGGGTTCAGAAACGTCGTCCGTCAGGTGTCTGACCACTCCATCGCCCTCCCAACACAAACCAACCGACCTTTCTGACGTTGTAGAAGTCTCGGTGAGGAACGCCTTTTAGCTCCTTCAGCTCCGCCATCTCGTTGAGCATCTCATGGAGGTGGAATTTGGAACTGAGGAAGTTGAGACGTCTGTGACAGTAGGTTTTCCTGACAGTGGACATCGGTGTGTTTGAGCATCGGACCGGTTTTACTGTTTCATATTTGTGAACCAGCGTGAGGGCGGTGTCATGTCTGTTTGGGCGACTTACGTGGGACCATCTGCGATCATCGCCAGCACGTGGCTGAGATCTATGGCAAAGGTCTCCAGGTCCGGGTACGGGAGGTCATGTGCTTTGTTTTCTTGCAGAGCGTCATCGCTGTCGTACACGTACATGATTCCATCTTTCATCTTCAGTTTGTAGTTCAGGTTCTCTGGGATGTTCTCCGTGCTGTAGGGATCCTGGGAATCTCTCGGACACGGGCACATTTCTGGAGGAACGTGGTTGTGTTACTGTCATAGAAGCAGTAGTAGTAGCTCTGCAGTGGTACAGTGGTGTGTGTGTGTGTGTGTGTGTGTGTGTGTGTGTGTGTGTGTTCTTCAGACCTGGTAGGACGTCATCCTCTTCGCTCCATCTCGTGTTTTCAGCGCTGCGCAGGAACTGAGCCGTGGTTCTGCAGAACTTGTGATAGGCTAGTTTGGAGTATTTCTCTCGGATGAGTAGCGCTTTCAGAAGACTGTTTGCTGCCTGTTCGTAGTCCTCCACTGTGATCTGGACGAGACACATGGAGTTCAAGGTGCAATCTGATTACAAAATAAACCCTAATCAGTTACATCACTGGAGACAAACATGACATTAAATTACAGTTACGTACTTATGTATTTGTTCATCACTGCGATTTAGTTACATGTGAACAATTTCAGCAAAAACCTAGTCTATGTGTCCGTTCCTTCTTTAGTTTGTTAGTTCATCATCTTCCTCGGAGAGCGCATGCAAACGCCACACAGAAAGACTCCCAGCTAACCACTGGTCCACCGTGCCACCCTTTAGTCTATGTGGTTAATATTATTTTTGCTGCTGTGCGTGATCTTCTTGTGCACATCGTTCCCTCCATTAAATTGGATCGGTTCTCCTTTGAATCTGCAGTCCGGTCACTGCAGCTTACGTTTTTTACCACACTGAGTGCTAAAATGTTAAATGTTGGGTTTAGCAGAAGAAGCTGAGCAAAGATTGTCGGTTTTCGGTCCTGATTTAGTGTGAATGAATGATGAGGATGTTGATTAACGTCTTTAGTGATTAGAAAGCAGTCTGACAGTAGTCAGACAGTAGTGTTGATGCTGCTGGAAGGTCAGAGAGTGACGCATGAAACATTTGGAACATTCATCCATCCATTCAACATTTACAAAACTAATGTCCAGTGTCATTAGTTACATTATTTTTATGAAGTCATCCAAATATTACTATTTTTGAAATGTAACTACTATTACATTTCCACCGGGGGAACACTGAGTTTGTTCATCCAGAAAGAAGGAAAACCCTGCAGATTTGTCCTCATCTCAGGGTTTCTGATCCACAAACACATGTAGCTTTAAACATTTCACATCTGTCAGTTGACGTGAGAATAGAAGAGAGTTTTTTTCATGTCAGGATGAACAGAATCAGGCCGACACTCACTCCTGCGCAGTAATCCCCACTGATGGTGACTCTCTGGTACTCGGGGCAGTTGTCTGGCACAGACGAGCAGAGCGAGCTGGAGCTGGGCGACAAGAACGGCGTCACGGACACCGACCGCGTACAGTCTGCATTCAGTGGGATCTGCAGGGACATGGACTGGGAGCGAATCATCTTCAGGCTTTTCTTCCTGCAAAATTGACAAAAGGTTGGTTTTCCTCCGGCGGTGACAACCACCCCGTTCGCCGTCGTCCGACCAGCACGCAGGCCTACCTCTTGGCGCTCTGCTCCGACTGCTGCTCGGCCAGCTCCTTGAGCAGCTCGTGCTCTTTGGCCTGCTGGAGGCCGATGGGACAGTCCTCGGGCACAGTGAACATGGACAACGCATCTTTATTGTCCTCCTCCTTCAGCGCCGATGCGTACACCTTCTCCGCCAGCAGCTGTGTCTCTTCCTCCGCCTCACTGAGAGTGACCCTTGGGAATCGCCGGGGCATGTCTGCAAAGTCAGGAGAGGCGGATATGAAGTGTCCGCTCCGTCCGTGTGCATGAAGTCTCTGGCTGCCCCGACCACACTGAGCTGTTTTGTACACAAACGAAAGCTCTCACGTCGGAGGTCGTGAGGTCAGAATGTTGTTCGAAACAATCTGCAACACGACATCACCACCTGCTGAGTTTCTGCGTTTTCAGTTTTCAGCCGTCAGTCTGAACAATTCCTCTCTGTGACAACGGACGGGAGGAGGATTAGGGCCACATGTGAACAAAGTAAACGAGGACAACGTGTGGAAAATGTATTTGAGTTAACCTCAGACTTAATTCTCAGAGCTTCACACATTTCCCTCACTATTCTTTCTTTTCTTTCTTTCTTTTTTTACATGTGGCCTTAATCCTCTGCCAAAATCCCTCAAAATACACTCTATTTTTTAGTACTTCTGATTTTTTCATATTCACATTTTCATAAATTGTTCTCATCAAAAGGTTCACATTCTTTCCAACCTAAAGACAGCTTTTCAGTTTCTTGTACAACAAATGAAAACAACCCTCCTGGTATTGTTTACCCAACAAACAGTCCACCCACCGCCCCTTTGTCCACACCCACCAAACAGCAATGAGCCTGTGGGTCGGTGCAGACGCTCAGGAAACATGAGAGGAAATGCACGCACACACACACACACACACACACACACACACACACACACACACACACACACACACACACACACACTGCAGTCTGCAGGGATTGTTTACTAGTTTGCTTATTTCATGCATTCAGTTCTGTTCAGCTCCACAGCCTTTGTTCCTGTGTTGTTGTTGTTTTTTTCTTTTAGCTCAGCTAACATGAGCTGAAGTGTTTATTGTAGATTAATACAAAGGTGCCTAAATTGCTAAAGACAGCCTAGTTAACCCGTACAGTTCAGATGCTAATGTAGTCGGCTGTGGTTGTTTTTTAGTTGTTTATGATTCATTTATGAATTATTTATCATTTTTGTAAATTAAGGTGGTTTGGTGGTGGGGTAGATGTGCGTGGGTGAGGATTATAAAAACACAAATTTCAAAAACAAAGAACTCATTATAACTTTCTCTCGTCTTTACATCGCCACAAGAGTAAAATGGTCGTTGCAGGGCCTGTTCCAGAGGTATTCAAAGGAATTTAACAAGAGGGAACCTCTCTAAAGTCTAAAATACACAAAGTACAGGACAGTGCACAGAGTTTGACATCGAACTTTAAACTACTCAGACATGGACACTGAAGGAAGTATTCATTTAATGTCTCATACAAGAATTTAAGCCACTGATACTAACTTTTTTTTTCGGACGTTCACTCAGTGTGAAACAACTTTTTTTTTTATTTGGAACAAACTTACTGACCTGGATTTCCTCTGTGGTGCAGTCTTACTAATCTTAGAAGTAGGAGCCTGAATCCAGCTGCCTTAGATGCTACGTAAGAGAATACGTTTGTTTACTTTGAGTTACCATGGCAATCAGCTTCCACGGTAATGATTAAACAGTTTGCTAGTTTCTGTCGCAAACATTACTATGATTTAAAAAAAAAAAAATCAGGCTTTTACTCAAAACAGTTAACTTTTTTATTCATTTGTCCCATGTGTCAGAAACTAAGGTGTAAGAAAATACTTTGACATTGTTAAGGAGTTGGTCAGGTGGTCCTGGTTGTCCAGTCTCTGGAGGTCATTCACATCAACTGTCCGATCACATGTCATCACCTGTGTTCTTACCGTCAATGTCGCTCATATCTGAGTGTTGTTTTCTCCAGCTGAGTTCTGCACAGGTTCTAGGCTGAGTTGTACTTCTAGGCTGAGTGTATCTGGGTCAAACCCAGCTGGTCGGTTCCATGCAAGGACACGACTGCAGTCGACGTCCCTGACTACCTCCACCACCTCTATTTTAAGGAGCTGGCGGCATCATGTTAATGACGCTACTAATCCTGAGAATATGTCAAAACTGGCTGTCAACAAAGAGACGACCACAGCTCGCTGCCAGGCAC
>CAAKHB010002599.1:26721-47876 GCA_901007665.1 Aeoliscus strigatus
CCCACCCCCCCCCCCCCCCCCCCCCCCCCCCCCCCCCCCCCACACACCCCCCCACCCACCCCCCCCCCCACACACACGCGCACACACACACACACACACACACACACACACACACACACACACACACACACACACACACACACACACACACACACACACACACGTCTACTTTCTCTGCACACAGAGAAGAACAGAGTAACATCTAAGTATATTTGGACATTTCTCTTTTGATTAGATGTTCACAAGTTGGTGTTTTTATTGTTAATTAATCTCATTCTTTGCAGTTGCTCACTGCTACAAGTGGTTGAGTCTTAAAAGCAGATTTAAAATCTAAAAAAATATTTTTTTCATCCTGAAATGAGGGAAACAGAAAGTTTTCAATTCTGTTCTGTTTTCACATAAAGTGACATAAATCCAACTCTTTCACAAGTTTGGATTCACTTTATCAGAAACACTAAATTGGGGATAAATCTGCAAAGATTTCTTATTTCAGTTGTAATATAGTCAAGGTGTGAATGAAACCTCCTCTCTGGATCGGACTCTGTCTATGTGATCAGTTTCATCACACAATTGTTCAACAACAAATTGCGGCAACACAACCAAAGCTTGATGATGAGCGGTGACCAGTTTGGTGCCCTGGGATTTTAGCTGGCGCCCCCCTTGCATCGCAGCAGTCAGTTTTCATACTTTGTTACACTGACACAGAAACTGCATGTGTGTATTCAAAATTGTATTTCTTTAGAGTAAAATATCTGAGCACAACTGCTTTGTGACACCCTCCCAAAAAATATAAACAATGATTCATAATGAAAATTAAACATGAACTCGGTTTCAATCGCAACACAGTGACATCATCAAACTATAGAACAACAATAGGAGAAAGTCAAAGATAAATTCCACCACCGGAACCAGTTATGTTACCTTGAATGCTGTACTTGTGTATTTATTTCAAAAAGGAAATTGACTAAATCACTAGTAAAAAGTGGTGAAAGTAGTTTTTATTTCATGCTGCTATTATCATTGTTGAGATTGACCTATGGTGCGCGCCGGAAAAAACACTCTTCAATTCTATATTCTGTCTGTCCGGATTTGTCAGGACTTGTTCCCTATAACCTGTGTTGCAGCCCAGAATGAATATGGGGTCTGCGTTCCGTGTGTCATTTTGAATTTGACCAGATTCTTTGTGCTGTGCTTATGTAACTTCCGATCTGCGTGATCTGCTATGTGAATATGAAATTCATATCTTCAAAGATTTATAATCTTTAGGATTGTGATCATTACTAATTGCATTAATTTCACATCACATTGACCGTGCTACACATCTGTCTTTGTCACGTTTTTCTTCATTTTTACTTTTTTCCATCTCTGGGCCGTGGATGGTTTCTGTCTTTTAGACTTTGTTTCCAGCCCTGCCCCCCCACCATGGATGACAGCACCCCCTAGCATTTGCTTATACTACCTATGCCCAGGGCCAGCTCTGGAATATACAAAGATACAAAACCATATTCTGCAGGTTTATTGGTAGATGTTATATACATTTTTTTTACATCCACTCAAAAAATGGCCCCAGGCTCATTTACATCATGGAGCACAGACAGTTCAGTTGTAGTGCACAGATCGTGTGTGCGTGTTGAATGTACCATTGCAGACATCATTCATTATTTCCATGATTGTCTCCTCATTTCCTTGCGTCACTCACAGAGGGCCCCCCCCCATGTGGCCATTACTGTCTCCAACCACTCAGTGCCCTCCACCAGACACTGTCCTCCATCGTTTTATCGCCTTTCTCCTTTGACACTCCTCCTTAGTTCCCGGCAGAGCTCTTAGCTTTGCTCTTTGCCGAACCCATCCCTGAATCTGAGGTCAACAGCACCGCAGACACACTTCTCATGTTACGGAGAGACGGTATGGGAGAGGATGAGAGAGGGGATGGGAAAAGGAGAAGGAAAGGAAAGCTCACTCTTTCTTTCCCACCTATGCATGTGAATACACTGTAATTACATACATACATATCATAGGATGGTTGTAACATCCGTGTGTAACATCCGGGTGATGCAGTTTTCCAAACAGGCCACTGGGTGATCGCCTCAATTAAAGGCCATGAGACGGATACGGACATTTGAGAGTCATTTGTGTGGATGGACGAAAAGAAACTACATGCTCAGAAGCTTCTGCAGCACCAACGCAACTCTCGGATCTACCGTTGTTGTCGTGGGCGGGGTTAGAACATGCAGGTAAAGGGAGAGGTGGGGACATCATCGCTTTAGGAAAGATGTCGATGGGTTGTAAACACGGGAACATAGCAGTGACGTTTTCAGATTAGTTCACTCTGGGACCCGGTTTGAAATATGATCGTATTTGGGCCCAAAACACACATATACACAAACCTTTAGTGGTTTCACTTGAACTCCTCCCCATGTCCATGTCTCAATCATTAGTTTCCAGTAAAACAGACAGTAAAGGTTGGTTTTGAGGCGTGGCGACTGTTGACAGTCACTCATCCATCTCCTCCTCCACTACAGTTTTACCTTCTTACTGTGGCTACATCCACTTTTCATACAGTCTTTGATCCACACACTGGATCACACTGGTTTTAGATATTGACACTAAACTATTAGTGTACAATTAGTGTGTGTGTGTGTGTGTGTGAGAGAGAGAGAGAGAGAGAAAGAGAGAGAGAGAGAGCGAGACCTCCATTACATTGTTACTGAATTTCCAAATGCACATTTCATCAGATCCCATCATTGTTACCAGAAGATAAGTTCACGCACCTCCTCGGGCTGTGCTGTGCCTGCAGACGGTGGACATGTTCCCCCAGAGAAAGCTCTAAGTCATCCTGTGGTCCCGATGCAGTTCTGGGTGTGAAACCCATCAGGCTGCAGTGCACACTGCTCCATCCTTAACCCTTGACGTGCCGCTGCTAAGTGCAAAAACAGGAGCTGATAAGCTAAACAATGTTAATCAATTCAGCATGTTTTTTTTTCTGAATCACAATCACAAATACATAGAAATATATTACAATTCTTATTTTACTTTATCTTAATTATCCTTTTATTTTATTTCAGTGTGCACACTTTTAGTTGTACTTCATTCAATTCTTAATTAAATACCTTTCACTCTACCTTTTAAAGTATTTTTACTAGCGATCATGAAGAATTTCCCTCTGGGAAACAGTCGTAACTACAAAATAGAAGCATTATAAACTAGGCTGTGAATATAAATATTCATCTGTTTGCAGTTATACAGAAAGTAATGGTTTTGCAAATCACTCATTGTGAGAACGATGTGGACAGTCCCATGTCCGTGTTCACCTGCGGCCATGAAAATTGCTACATCCGCCCTGATGTCATACAGTCATACATGAGTAACGTTACCAACCGCAGCCCAGGGAGAGGATGGACTGTGGACTGTGGCGAGTGTTTACTGGGAGCTGTAACCTCTGTCCTCACCCACTTCTATCCTCTAAAACTCATCAAGGACGAGGACAGGACACCTCATGCACACATCATCAGCTCACGCCGCGGCCGCCATGAGGGAGCGTGTCCATCGTCACGTGCCTGCAAAGAAACGGAAGCCCTTGAGTTTTTCGAGAAGAGGCTCGTTGATAGAGCAGAGCAGAAAGTTCAGCTGTTGTTGATGCAGCAGCCACAGAAGAGACAAAGATTTACCGCCGCAGCCGTAAGCAGCAGGGGCCGCCGCTCCCTGATTTAGCCCAACAGTGTAGATTAGGAGGCTAATCCTCTCGGCCCAGGTTATCGGGGTACTTTTAGAGTTGGCTTTGAGAGGACTGACCTTTAGCCCTGAGCCTGTATCACTTTGATTGACAGCAGAGTTGTCCAACTCTTTGTGCGTCTGCCTTCTTCAGCAGTGAGCAAACAAATGAGCCACGGTACAAAAACGTGGGTACATTGTTCATCCTGGGAAGAGAGGTATTGTTTTGTTGTTTTTCTTTTTTCAACCACTTGACCTACACTGAGCGGCTTGCTCAGGCTATCATGGCATCTCTGGCGTCAGCAGCTCATTGGCTTACTGAGAGAGTGACTCGTTCACATAGATCCGGCGCGCTGAGTAGGCCACTTCCAACGTCCATTCAGTCTAATCTGTGAACACTTAAGTCATGTCACTGTTATTTATATCACCCATAATCACAAATCACCATGACATGAAAGGCTTTTACAGTCCTGATAGCAACATCCTCTGTCCTGTCTGGTCCAATTACAGAGCATCCTCAGGCTGGTTAGGAGAGGGAATAGCAATACTTTTTTTGAAATCATGGAAACTACGGTCTACCAAAATACAGAAATAACACATTATTTTATTAACCACTAGGTGGCACATTTGCTTTGTTTAGTATCGTTCAGTTCACAATTAGTATTGAATGAGATTAGACTAGATAGGAACTTCATTAATCCGTTGGGAGGATTCCCTCAGGAAGTTCTCAGTTCCAGCAGCAGCACAACACTGTACAACAGGACAGCGCACAGAGCACATGAGCAATAACAGCAAACAACGTATCTAAAATAGAAGAAATATCAAATCATCTAAAGAGCAGACATGACAATGTCAATTTATGTATTTGGTGTTTATTTGAATTTGCCATAATTTAGAATTCCGTAATGTGGAGTAACAGCTTTAACAATATCATATAGGTTGTTTTTGTTTTTCACATTTTTTGACATAGAGAAACGTAAAAAGGTTGTTGATTTTCACTTTGTGTAATCGTTGTCAAGCTAATTGCGCATATACAAGCTGAAAGCATCAATCACATATTAAGATGTCACAGAATGTAGCCTCATTTGAATTTTCCTGATGTGAACCAAAGGTTTTTACCTGTTCATATTCACTAGATGGCAATAGAGAATTAAGTTTGGACTGTTTCTAAATAGGTCACTCCACAACTGCACACTGTCTCCAGGTCTGCCCATCAGTTATTGTTGTTGTCACAGTTTAACACTGTTAGTCGCACACAAAAATTAAAGTCTAAATTCTAAGTGCATTCAGACATTCAGGCTGATCTTTCATTTCCTGTAGGATTTTGCATCTTAAAACCAAATAACAACAGATCTGAAAACAGATGGACAGGGAACAAAAGATGACAACAATGGTAGGATATTAATGGACGGGTATTTATATTTGTAACTGACTGTTTTTAATTATGGAATCTTCTTCATCTGGATCTTGTGGTTCATCATCACCACAACTTTTCTTTGTTTCCCTACATTGCCTGTTGAACCTTCTTGATAAGAGAGAAGTGCTGTTGCCAGGAGAGTGAGCTGTTGTACCAATGTGGTGTGTGCGCTAAACGCTAAACACAAATATAGATCAATATATACTTATTATACAGTGCAGCTTTTCCGTGTGTGAAGGTCATCTTCAGCTGTTAATATGATGCTCTTTTGTTTGGAATGTTAGGCTGGAACACCCCCCCCCAACCCACTCCACAGCCCCCGTTCACCCATTCCCCCCTGCATAGTTGTGCTTGTGTCCCATCCAACCATTGAACACAGATGGAGCTTCAGTCTCCTCCGATGGCTTCAGGGCTGTTCCTGTGATGTGGGGTGAGCCAACAAATCCGAGCTGAACCAAGCAGGAATGCGCCTGGCACCCTGTTTGCCCTTATTTCCGAGGGGGGTCATAACTGGGGGAATGTAGTAAGAGGAGGGAAGGCTCTAATGAGACCCTGTAATCACTTAACAGAGACCAGGTGCTCGCTGTTCTGCTGCACCCCAGACAAAAGAAGGACATTTTTTAATTTACAGGAGGCGGGAGCAAAGGAAGTCAAAGTGGATTTTTGTATGCAAAATGTTTATTATATGACAATATTATTGCATTGAGGCAAATAAAATAGAACACATTCACAAATATATAATATACCCATAGAACAGAAACATCCTCTTACCACAGTTTTTTTTTGCAAAAGAATAATGACAAATAGCTACGATTCCCATATATATTTCTTCCTGTACAAAAATAGTTCTATCTGTATAAGTACTTTAATGTAACCTCTATATAATATTTAAATAATGGAATTCATATATACACATACCAGCAATAACAAAACAAATATAGATTGCACATGTTTTTGTACAAACATTTTCAAGTATATTTCAATCCATTGAGGACTGGCACATGTCTCACAGAATCGAAGGCATTTTCATTTATACAGTGACCAGAACTGTTATATATATATATATATATATATGTATATATATATATAGTGTGAGAGCTACAAATCTCCCTGTTTGGCTTTGTGATGTGTTATCCTGATCATTCATTTTGACTTTAAGTCCATGTGGAAAAGTGCTCGCAAGTACTGACAGTTTTGTTGGGACATGATGGTCTTATCCTTAGAGGATAACACTCAGAAAAAAAAAAAAAGTCCTGGCCTGGAGCAAAAGAAGTGTGTGAAGTCCAAGAGTGGTTGCAGGAGCGTTCCCCCCTGTTAGGACGTGTCCACTCTGCCAGCAGTGTCTCCGTCCCTCTGCCAAGCGGAGAGCAGCACCTGTAGCCGCTGCGCTCTGTGCCATCCAGTGTCTGTGTGCCAGCTGTAGTTGTCTGCACTCGCTCTACATCAACTGAGCAGCAAGGCTCAGCTCTTTTCAAAAAAAAAAAAAAAAAAAGAAAATTAAATAATAAAATCACAGTGCAGCCATTCTCGCTCTGACTCAGACCTCGCGCCTTCAGAAATGTCCTGGAGAATACTTGGCAGACGTCGGAGGCATTCGGAGAATTTCAGAACAGAGCAGAGAGGACACTAACTCTGAGCAACTCCCTCGCTTTTGTTCCCAGCTCTTCTGGGCCAATCCCGCTCATGTCTGTCTGAGGAGAGACTCAAGCTTATGAACTTGTGAATCAGTTTTGCTCCACACGGGCCTCAGCCTGCCCTGCTCCAGCCTGAGTGTGACTCTGTGCTCTGGAAGGGAGCGACGCCTCCGGCCGTATCCCTGTGGGCTGATCTTGTCAACGGGAGCGCTCCCGATCTTCAGCTTGTTGTTCAGCTGATGCAGACGGTGTGCCAGGTCGTGCACCGTGCAGGTGCCCAGAGAACAACCCTGTCTTCTCGGCTGGTTGGGCGAATTCTTGGACCTCTTGGTTCGCACGTTGATTTGAGTGCTGGAGGATGAGAAAGAGAGGACATTAAATCCTAGCTCCTACAATTGGATGACACATGTATTCAAAAATGACATAACCAGCAACTGGCAGTGTGTACCCTTAGAGCCCAATGGGGGATGTTATTACCTGGAACGTGGTAACATGGTGTCCCTGATGTCTTCCTGTCTGACAAAGTGCTCAGAGCTGTCCGTCCTCCCCACAGGTACACTGTCCCTTCTCAGTCTGCTCCCGAGCCATATGCTCCGCCTGGGTCAGGAGGGAAATAACCCATTAGTCTTAGGTCGGTAATTCAGTGGACAGACAGAGCAGATGGGTTTCCTCAGCAGAAGAAACTGAGTTGTTAATGAAGCCCTCACCTTTTTTTCAACTTTGAATTCACCTCTGGTTCTACACAGTGTGCTACTGTCGCCAGCAGACAGCAGAAGAAGAAGGTCTGCAAGATCTGTTTCATTTTGTCTTTTTTCCTGTGGAGAGGAATGAAAACATTCAGTTACTCATCCATGCTTCAAATTAATATTCAACTTCTTATATTTCCGCCATGAAAATCCCTTTGGTAAAGTACATCCACATGCCTGCCGCTCGCTTACACAAGAGTCCAAAAGCCGAGTTATTTGCACTTATCATTCATTTATTTAAAAAGTTAAGCTAAGGTCAGATTTTGGTCGGTTAAGTAAACCTACAACCAAGCTTTGGCCCCTGGCCAATAATGTGAAGGACACCGTCTACCAATGAGGGGTCCAAAATAGGCTCCAGTCAAAAGTCAAACACAAACTTACAACGCTATTAGTTCCAGTCACCTGATTAATAGAACAGAATTAGCTCGCCCCAATGTGATGTCACACCTCTGTGAGATGGGTAGTCCCATCACAGACGCACACACCGAGAGCTGAACAGCTTATATAACCCCACAGATAACCTGTCCTTGTCCTGTACACTTGTGCCTGACCTCGAGAAAAAAGCAAGGATAAAGAAAGCCATCAGCTGGGAGCAGAACTATCAGCACCATGGCCTCGCTCACATACCTGCAAGTGTGCAGCCGGAACACAAAGCTCCTCTTGGAAAGTCAGCAACAAAGAGAAGTCCACAGGTCTGCTGAAACTGCCTCTTGTTCTGTCAGGCAGCTGTGTCACTCTGCTAATAGCTCTTCCACACCAGACATGGAGCCTTTATACAGGAGCACAGGAGGTGGGAGGGGCTCGTTCACTCTCATCCTTTTAACCCACCCCATCACTGCCACTGGACTGCTGCTCGCAACAATGAGACACACAACCAACACCACAAAGACTCGTTGAAATATATATACTTATATATAATAGCTGTAGTGTATTTTGTTTTTCATAAATGTCATTTTTCTTTTCTTATTTAAGTGTCGCTAACTGCAGCTCATCCCTTCCATGAAGATGTTCTGCTCATCTTATTGGAAGTGAACATTCAGGTTGGTTTAATATTTGTTGGTGTTAACATTCCAGTCAGCCCGACTGGCTAATTGTGTGAAATAAACTATAAAGAATGTGTTTCCACAGTCTTCCTTTCAGGGCACTCCCTGTCGGCCTGGAAATACACTGTGTGATGAATTTGAGATTTGATGAGACACTAACGTTGGGTAACGATATAGCAGGTATGCATGACTGTAAACTCAATATACTTGATAGATTTGTTTGTGCAAGGAGCATATTTGACTGCAGCCCAACCGTCACATTTATTTTGACATGTGGAAGTGTGTCGAAGTGGAATTTTACAATTATCTAAAAATAAAGTCTCAAAATGAGGTTGAACAACAAATCCAAGAGGTATAAACAATATTGCCTCAGACATTTTTAGAATAATTTTGGAAGGTTTGTTGCTTTTAGAAATGACACATACCAGAGAATGGATCCACCTGGACGCCTCGGAGGAGACCACACCAGGCTGCTTCCGTGCAAAATGCAGAAACGGGTTCATGAAGCGAACATTCACGCAGCAGATGTTGCATTAGAAAGTTGACGGAAACACGTTTTTATCTGGTTTATCAAAGCTTTAAACCACCTCGGATATCTGCTTTTTGTCATAAAGAGATAATCTGCACCTCAGATAACCTGACATGTGATGAAATGCTGTAAATATAAATAGGAAAATCTATTGGCATTAACGGTGTAAAAATTCCTGTGTTGAAATTCCCAAAGCGTGTAATATAAATGTGTTTCTCTCGGTTGGGCTTTTCCTTTTGCTGAGGAAGGAAACATGTTGAGACATGTTTTCTTGATTTTAGTCAAATTTAACACTTGGCATTCCACATCAGCATATCAGCATCGTATAATTTGTGTCTTGTTGTTGTTAGACCCTGACACATAACCTCCCCGAGTGTATTTATATCTCATGCAACCTCATTCCACACATGCTATCAGGTTTTAAACCAAAAGAATACATAAATGTCAAACACATGTGCTATAAACGAGCGAGCACTTTGTAATGATAATTGCCTCCGGCCGACCAGTAATCCTCACAAGTGTTTACTATAAGGACTTGTGCAATCGTGACAACAAAACACCGCTGTAACTCATTGGCTCCTTTTATAGAAATCCTCTGCTCATCTCACATCAGATTAGGCGATGACTGTCTTACCTTTCACTCACCTTTTACAGGTACCTGTACATGTGGCGGGAAACTAAGCGTTACGTGTGCCAGGAAAACAAAGCTGTCAGGCCCAAAGGCACTGGTTGGAAAGATGAGTCATAATCCTTCTTATTGTACACGTTTCAATGATATTACCCACGATTTTGCAACACGGACTAATTAAGGTGATCTGATCACTGTCCAATTTCATAAGGTGTGTTTCATATGTTTTTGGCTGCAGGAGGTGAATTCAGTGACACACACTGATGACACATGTACACACTCACAAGTGGAAAATTAAAACAAACATCAACATGCCGTCGAGAGCGGTAAGTAGAAATACCACCCTGTGGTTTTATGCCTCGGCTAGACAAGTTGTAGTTTCCTTGCACATCTGTATAATGTAGTTAAATCTGTAACTTCTGTTCCTTAGTTATTCTGGTTGGTATTGTTCAGAAAAGGATTTTCATGAAACACTGATGTCTGTTCACCTTTGACCTTTTGGCTTTACTATCAGACATTTGCATGAATTTCAATGTAATCAGTGTCTGATGGTGTGTGTGTTTCATGAGGTCGCAGTGACGTTACTTACTAATCACTTTAACTAAGTGAGCGTTCAACTTTGCCTGAAGGTGTTCCTGGGGTATAGCTTGTACCAGAATGGGACATAGTGTATATGTCCGTATATATAAAAACAACATGAAAGAATAAAGCCCTGGTATAAAGTCCTGAATAAATATGTGGTTCGGTGACCCCCACAATCATTTGGAATTGCAGCAGCGTTGAATCTGTCTGGGTTCCAGTCTATTTATTTTCATATAAATAGTAATTCCCTTGTGATCTTGGCAGACTTTACTCGTGGTTGCCTCGCAGTTAAAACAGAGGATCTGCGTGTAACCTCAATTGAAGTGTCTCATGTACTAAAACCTTATGATGAATCAGTCCAATTATGAATAAAAATATGACAATCCAGTGAAAGGAGGTTGGCTATTATTATTTAGCCGTATGAGACCCTCATGCAGTGAGTACTGCAGATACTGAACTGTGTCATGTCACGGTTGCTTTACCTCTTTTCTTTAAGAAAATTTATTTTTGTGAGTGCAACTTGGATGGGCTCATTACAAACTAGCTCTCAACCACCAGGGAAACTTTTATTACAACAACAGTTAATGTAATTGGAATTGGCAAAAGAGTCAAAAGTGTCAGTGTGCTGTTTCATGTGTTCCTCGCAGTTATTCAATTGTACACTAAAACAGCAGATTATTCTAGTGAATAGAGTGTGTGTTTGCAGAGGCTGCAGGGCACAGAGCTCTGTGTGTGTTTGTGTGTGTTTGTGTGTGTGTGTTTGTGTGTGTGAACTCCGGGCCCACGCCCATGGTTGGCTCCTGCTCCTGAGCGCATGCGCACTAGCACTCCTCCTGTCAAAAATGGCTGTGCTTTGGAAGAAGGAAAAATGCTGAATTGTGTTGGTATATCTCGGGAAAAACGGCAGAAATGGCGAGATTGGCTGACTATTTTATTGTGGTGGGATACGACCAGGAAAAAGCCGGTAAGTCTGCGCCTTTGACCGCGGATGTTTGCGTGCCGGCCGTCAATCTGGGATGATGTTGATGCTACATTGCTGTGCGATTAGCTTCCCGTTAGCCGCACAGCTCGCAGGCGAAACCGCAAAACACTTTCTCTTTCCCCCACCTCCTTCTCCTCTTCCCCTTTTTTCAAACTGGCCTGGACGTCTGCACAAGTGAACCACACTCGTTAGCTGTGTTCCCTGGTGGCTGTTCACAAGATGTGGATATTATGTCAAGATCAATCGAAAGTTTTCATGGATTGGAAATCGGTGACATCCTGTGTGGGTGCTGCTGCTCCCTCTCCACAGGTCATCCAACCTGCTGCACACTGTAGCCAAGATAAGCATTGAGTTTTTGGAAGTGAGAGGCTGCATGTTCAACTTTCCAGGCAGCTTATGTCCAGTTTTAGCTGCAGCAGAGGGTCAGTGATTTGTTGTTTTTGGTTTTAACCGGAAGAGCTCTCGACTTTTCTTTTTTTTCGCGATGGACGTCACACACGCTTGTGAATGGAAAGGCAGGACTTGTTCCCCTCTGAGATGTGTGGAGACGCAGGAAGCTCGTCAGCTCGAATAGTGTGTTCCATTTGCTGCGAATGTCCGAGTTCGCACGGTGACGTCATTTCTGACTTGTTGCTTTCCATTTTAACCACAAACACATAAAACATTCCCATTGCCTACAAATAAAACAGCTGTGTGTGCAGGAGTCATTGAAATGGACGCCAAAAAACAAGCTGGGTTATTTGACCTGCAAGTATCACCTATATCAGTATAAAGTGTGTTTCTACTCTTTGTCAATGGGAATGTTATGCTGTAATTGTACATGGAATACTACGGGATGTGTTGCTATACACCAACAACTAAGAATGATTTCTCCCCCAACCTACTGTTGTGTTGTGATGAAAGTCGAACCCAAACAACTCGGTTTTCACCTGCAAAGAACGCCACAGTGAGTTAAGACCTAAGACATCCGCTGCAAGTGGAACGCACTACAAGCACTAGTAGACAAATACACAAGATTTTAGCATTGAACAGCAGGCGTGGGAATTACCACAGACCCCACGATACGATATTAGCACACTTAAGTTGTGACACAATATTGTCATATGTTCAGCATATAATTATAAGCAATCATCTGTGTTTATCTAATAAACAACACATTTTTGTGAGATTTCAACCGAAACCACGGAGTCACTTCTTACTCTTGTTGTTCCCGTACAGTAAATCATCATCAGTCTCTGCAGCCGTACATCACCTGCATTTAGGATCCAGCTCAAAGTTTTGCAGCCTAGTTAATGTTCTTAAATACCTATATATTGCCATTAAAATGCCACTAGAAAAGAAATCCTACCATTAATTGCAGCGTCATGTATCCAGTTCCACGTGTGTCAAACAGGGCCAGCGCAGCTGAATCCTCTTAATCACAGTTTGCTGTGCACGGAAAGGGAAACGGTGTGTTCTGTGTGCATCTCAGTGTTAAGTGACTATTTCATTTTTTGTACTCAGGGGACAAAACGTTCCTGGCCTCGGCAGAGAAGTCTGAATGGGAATCCGTTTAGACAGTGTAACCCTTGAAAGACACAGAGACCATGAGTTCATTCCTTTATATCCACCGGCCGCTAATGATTATGAAGTTGACAGGAGAGAGCAAGGAGTAAAAAAAAAAAAAAAAGTTTGAGTTGAGAAACAGAACACATGAAGATGTTTTCAATACAGATGTGCTTCCTGCTAGGATTCGTCCAGTCACACTGTTGCATGTCCAACAGACAGAGCAGCTCAGCTGATCTGCAGTGTCAAGAATGCCTGGCTGTCTTGTGCTCAATAGGAACTCTGTTTTCAGTGATATCTGTGTTTAGATCATTGGGAAAGACACACTGTCTGTTGAATGTTATTTCTGTCTCCCTTGTAGTCGAGTCAAAGACTGTCCTCGCCTAAAATTCAGTGTTTCTTCACTGTATTTGTAACAGACTGTGACCTAAATATCCTGAATGATTGTGGCCTCCGTTCTGTTCAAAATAACGAAGCATCTATGCTCTGCTGGAGGTCTGCAGAGATGCTCCTGTTTGTAAATGATTTTTCCAGACCAAAAAAAAAAAGGATTTAATGGCAGGTACTTTGAGAAATAAGATTTATAGAATTCTGCCTGGTCACAGCAACAACCAGTATTTCGTCTAGACAACAGATTTTTTTCCCTCTCCACCTCGCTTCTTAATTGGAACCAGGGATCTTTACGCAGGTCACTGTACTGGCTTTTGCTCTACTGGCTTGACCCACTTCTCCATGTTAGATTACTATGGATGGATCAGTGACAAATGCTTAGCATGCAATCTGTTGAGGAACGGACTGCAACTGGTGGTGAGTAAAGCAGGATTTTTCTGCGTTGAACTGATGTGGACCCTACGTGGAGGCCCGACGCTGTTGTGAGCCTGTGTACTTCTGCATCTGTCCTTCGTAGCTCTGTGTTGAATCTTGTCGCCATGTTTCATTATTTCCCAGTTATCAGTGTTTTTCTTTGTTTACTTCAAGCAATAGCGACTAAGTGAGCGGATCTTATTACTCCAACAAGAGCGGCATAATTTTCTGCATAATTCTGCTTGAAAGCAGAAAAAGTGCCTCTTCGAGCCTGGTTATTCTTTATTTACTTTAAGAGATAGCGACTGAAAGTGAGCAGGTCTTATTACTAACTACTACTATTACTGCCTTTTTGTCAGTTCTATTTTCTCAACATAAAAGTGTCACTCTGAGATCTGGGAAAGTCATGTGACGCAAACAGTCTAATCACAGCATAGTCACATTTCTGGAGAAGTGCATGTCAGGCTGCTACACCTTACAATACACTGTAGGCAACGTATCAACGCGGAACCTACACCGTAGGTACGTCAGTTTGATACAGAAGCATAAATCAGGTTTAAGTATAACCGTATAAAAAGGCCCAATCCAGTGGTTATGCTGTACTGTAGTACACATGCCAGGCCTCCATGAAGTGCTGAAATGCACTCCAGAAATACACTAAAAACCGAGAAGAAGACACTGAGCATGCACACAACGTGTGATGTAAACAAACCCAAGAAGAAGAAGATGAGGATGGTGGAACAAAAAGCAGAGATTTGTGTGGACGGATGAACAGACACATCTCATTCAGCAGCTGCTGCAGAACCAACACAACAAAACATGGTGAGCCGCCATTGTTGTAGTTGTTAGCAGAGTGAGCACATGGAGGCTAACGAGAGGTGTAGAGCTATGACATCACCTGGTCAGAAAAGATGTATGGAGGTTGGACACGCGCAGGCTGGAACTGTGGTGTCTTCAGATTTATTCACTCTGGGACCCGGTTTCAAAAATGATCGTATTTCATTCATATTCAGGTCCATACTATGGAAAAAAAAAATGGATTCACCTGAACTCATCACTGTGTGGACATGGCCTAACATGAATATTTGAATCACAACAGTGGATATTAATAAGCTCCTCAGAGTTCAGACAAATCTAGTCTGGAGCTGTAGTACCAGTGTGGGGAATACTTTCTGACAAGTATTGCCAAAAGCCTTTAAATCATTGTCTTCCTCATATGTATTTCATTGCATTTGCGCCAAATGTGTTCATGGACTTGGCTGCTCCTTTGTAATTTTGCAACTGCAAAACTGTGTCTGTGCCCCCTGGTGACTGTAAGGTATGTGGCTCCACGTGTGATATTTTAATCCAAAGACAGGTGACCTATATAGAGAAATGCATTAAAAGATCCATGCGTGACCGTCAAATCAGTGCCCCTGGCGCAGCCTGAAGTAATTTAAAACAAGTAGGAAGTATAAGTGGGGCAATATTTGATTGAATAGTTCATTGTTGACCTTTGAACCCAGCATACGTTTGCAGTTTGTTCTATAACATTTCTGAAAAGTCCTCTGCAGTGGTGGTGAATGGGATAAAAGGAAACATGACCGAAGAGGCAGATTCCATCAGAAATTCAACAATCATACGCTTCCCTGGGGGGCTGGATCATGAGCTGCACGCCTTGGAATCATTTTCATGAATCATGTTGGAATGCAAAAACCCCAGCTTAGATGGATGCAGTTTATTAAAGCGAGGCCGGAGATTTTCAGCCAGCTTTGTATCATCAGTACAGTGTGTGTCGGATGTGCAAATGAGCAGTGTTTAACTTTAACTCCATGACGCTGGTACACGGAGCTGCTTAATCAGACAAGATGAGTTGATACTAGAATGTGACGTCTATGGACGTCCCAAGTGCTACCATCAACACAAAATTCTACCGCCATTTTCCCCTCTTTATTCTTTGGCGCGTGCTCATTTAACTTGACTTCTGCGTTGCAGGTCACAGCAGTCAACCGAGTTTCCTGTGTCCTGCTCCGTCTCTCTTCTCTGCTTTCAAACGTTCTCCTCCATGTCCTACATTGATTATGACAACCCCAGTCCCAAACCGAGTCAAGTCGATTAGAGCTGAGTAGAGCTGGAACTGTGTAGTGGAAAAGCAGCATTATTGAAAGTATTAAGGATCTGAATTGGAATGAGACCGTTGAAAAAGACTGACTGTGCTGATGCTGGTTGTCTTTTATTGGGCAGCTGTTGTATTCATCGTAATGTGTGTTTGCCAAGTGAAATGGAGGAATTTGGCAGCTGCTTTTGTCAGATATCATCACCTCAGACTGACTCAAACTGCTTGAGGAATGTGTTTCGTAGACTCACTGTCCGGTCTACATGATTGTCTGGTTTAGATTTTGTCTTATGTAACATTGCAATCATGCAAAACAATCAGATTTGACCTTGAAAGCCTGCAGTATAATGTTTCGCGACTGCAAGTCATTTAAACACGATTGTGTAGTTGTACTGTAGCAGGAGAGAGACGACGCGTTAATAAAGACAACAGCGCTTGAAACTGCAAGAGCTCTATGTGTTTGTTTTCTTTAATCATCTCATCAAAAACTGAGATGAGCCCAGTTTTGTCTGTCTTCATTAACACAGAATCTTAACTCTGGGATTAGATCCTGTCTCGCTGTTGACTCCAGGCAGTAATGTGGTCGTGAAGCTCGGCCTTTGGCTGGTTGTCAGGGTTCATTTATAAATCTGGATACCTTTGTCTGTGTAAACAGGCTGCAACAACCCATTAAACCCTTAAGCCCTGTTACACTGGGCTGTACAGCTGTTTATTTATGAAGGTGATGGACATTGTACGGCCATCTGTTAACGTCCAACATACTAGTTGGGCCAAATCATTCTGTAAAGTAAATATTGTTTGAGTACTTTCGACTGGGACCGCCGACAGCTGTGAATGTTGATTTCATGTTGTGGATGCTGGATCTTGATGTGCTGCCATGTTTTAACATTGGGTTTTCAAAATCATCACTTATTTTAATGTCAGTTCTGTTTTGTCCGTGGTGAATGTTGAAATAGGAGTTTGTTAACGTCTGCCAACTTAACAAAGTTGTGACTTAAACATTCACATTTTGAGTTTCAGTTTTAAGTGATGAATCTCTTTCCCAAATCCAAATTAGTCTTACAACCGTTGTAAAGTCAGGTCTGGTTTAGTGTAGAAAGCACTGTCATGTTCTCTCATATGCTACCTTACAGTACAGTACAAATATTTTTTTTCAAGCCTTCCATGAATGAATTATTATAAAAAGAGAGCAACATCAAATGAGAAAAACATCAAATATAATTTAGTTCTAAGGACATGCAGATTGTAATTTGTTTATCTTTAAGTAGTTAGAGTTTTTCTTTCAGTGATTAGGAGAAAACAAAAAATGCTTAATTCGGCGTTTACGTGCTCTGCGATGAAACGCCAAACTTCAGTAGATCGAACTACAAGCAGCGTTTGCTTTTAAAAAGTGAAAAATCAGTGTAACTGCCAGTGCTGTCACAGATGAATGCAGCCACGGTTCTGTTTTCCACATCTGTCCGTTGACTCTCAGATGGCTGCATCATGAAAGAAACAAAAAAAAAAAAGCTAATTTCGTCCATTCATGGTACGAGCAACGTCAGCTGACACCAAGAGCTTTCCTGAGATGACGTGTCACACAAACATTGTTCGAGTATGGACCTCATCTGATTCAGCTGCCTCCATCGATTGTTTTCTTTTCTACTACATATTTGGCAGCTTGTCGTTGGACGTCGGCGTTGCGGTGAGCGGTAACCCGACAACCAAGGAGGAGTTCCTTCCTCTTGTGTTGTAAAGCGAGGGAAACTCCACGTGCCTCTGCTCCAGCGGCAGTGATTTTCCGTCTGATGATAAGGTTGAACATGATCAGGCCGTTATTAGGACAGCCTGGTTACGCAAATGATGCCACAGGAAGCACCTTTGTCATGACCTCTAGGAGGAAAGTACGACATTTAGTGGGTTTGATTTTATCTCCCCAGACCTCTCATGTCCATAATCTGAGGAGACAGTGAGTTTGATTGTCGACTTGTTTGATGCAGACAAGCCTTCATAGCAGGAATATAAAAAAAAACTAAAAGAAAAAACAACAAAGCAAATGTATCCAGAGGTTGTAAATGAAACATCTGATATTTTGCTGAAAGCTGGAAATGGAAAGTGTTTTTTTTTTAGGAGCCCAGTTCAACATCTGTCATCTATTTATTGTTCTTGATGGAAACAAGGCAGCAGATTTATGAGTGCGGACAGCAGAGAGGCTACAGAAATCCTGTGTATGTGTGCTGTCTCTCTGGCATGTGGAGCGTTGCGTTTCATTTTTTTTTCTTTCTGTTGTTTTTTTCTATCCATAAAACATGTTTGTACATATTTTCCGGTCCTGCACCTCTTTTCAATGCGGGGCTGTGGAATGCTTCCTGAAGCAGCTATGTAAGATATCACTGAGCTATGTGACATATCATGACTTTGCTAATCTCTGAAGTCCTTCTGCCAAACAAAGAGCATCACAGCTTTGCATATGATCCACTCACCACAGAGCAGTTTCCTGATGCTTGATTTTAACATAAACCTTTGCATGCAGACTGGACTGTACTTCCACTAACCTGCTATGATACTATGGTGTTTTATTTAAACAAAAAAAACTGTATAAATAAACTATGCACATTGTGCAGATACAGTACAGCTCCCTGGTGATTTGTACTTTGAGAGCTGTGGAAGAAATGTGATGTGACCATGATACAAAATTAGCTTTTTGAATCAGCCACTTTGGCCACCAGCATATTTTTACGAGACAAAATTACAAGTTTCCTTTTTGCATCACTTGTAATTTCAGTATTTCTTTGGGATAATCCAGTATGATGATACAGCATCATGAAGTCAAAGCAAAATATAAAATGCTTTAACATTGGTCAATAAATGGAGATTATGACACAGACAACATTTTTTGAATTACATTTCATGCCAGAGGACAACAACTTAGAAAGTCTCCTGATGCTATGAAGTGTATTTAGGCGATAAAGTCATTGGATGCTTAGTGTCAACTTTCTACAACCATTTTGCTCTTGCTGCTGTTCGTACCATCACACGCAGTTTGGACAGTCGGATCTAGTCCGCATGTACACGGCTATTTTTTAAACCAGAGTTTTTCCTCCTCTGTTTTGAATGAAATATTTGCATCCTCACGCACATGGCTATTTCTATGTTTGTCCCCAGGAGCTAAACGCTGAAGGACAACAGAGAACACTCTGTACCGTCGGATTGTCGGATTATTTAGCAGTGATGGTAGAGCATTCTGACGCCATTGTTCTATCAGATCGGAGTGTTTCCTCTAGATTTACCTGGGTGGTGGTGATGGGGGGGTTATTCCTTCTACCTGTACGATATGAGGAAAGATCCCAAAACAGTTCTCAGACTTGCAATAATATAAGTGTATTGTTTGCATAAAAAGAATACGACCGTTACAGTCCCAAACCACCACTGAATAAACAACCCAAACTTTTATAGGTGATGTTCAGTGTTTGAGAGGTCAAATATTAACAAGCGTAACAAGGTGGGGCGCCCCCCCTTATAAAATGGTGGGGGAAACACTGGATACGACTGTAACTGTACGTGTGGGTAGACATGTCAATCCTCCATTCAGCAGCTGCAGGATTAGAGTCAGCGTCTGACATTGCACCGTGTGTCACATGCTCAGATAAACTAAGGAGGTGTTGTGACACTTTGATGTGACAAGTAGAATCCTGTGGTGCCCCCCCCCCAGTAACCCAGGGGCCCATTCTAGAAAGCAAGTTTATCCTGAAATGAAAATTGTTGATTTTTCAGTTCCAGTTTCATGAAAACGGACAGAAATCAAACCACATGTCTTTAGAGTTTCATGATTTGAATTCAGTTTATCAGTAACTGTGAAATAAATTTCTCATTTAAGGATTAAACAAACGATCTGGAATGGACCCCTGGTTATATCGTCCCTACGTCAACGACATGACTGGCAAATCTTCACTTTCGCCGCAGGTTGCACGTGGACGATAGTTTTAAAAATACCTGTGCACGTGTGGATCTGGCCTTAGTTGAACTCGTGCAACACACAGGCAGTGTGATACTGGTGGAGTTCATGGCCCTGAATGTCATTATTTTGTTTCCTAATGATGACAAATGGGGTGTTTACTGGCAGCATCTCCCGTCACCGCAGCCTCTGTCCAATCCTCCATCTCTGCCCGTCTGTTTTCAGTTTCTTTTCTTCCCACGTGGGTATTTAATTTTCACATTCAATTCACATCTTCCAAATACCTGATGTCAGCCAGCAGAACACTGGTGACTCTGCATACTTGACTTCTTTGTTGCTATATTTTAATGAAGCTAATTCTCAGTAAGTAAGACAATGGGTTGAGGAATCCCACCCAGTGAAACTGTGTCACGCTGTAAGCTGATCCTCTGCACTGGCTGACAAAGTGTTGAATGAAATGTGGCAGTCAGAGATACATTTTGGTTAATAGACCGACAATCAAGCCAGTTCAAACATTCTTTCACAGGCCTGAGCCCAGTCGGCAGAGCTTAACGATTCTATAAACTTGTTCCCTGACTCGTCCGTGACTGGGCCAAAGTGAGGTTACATAAGTTGGCAGAATCCACTGGTGGCCTGTGAATGCGCGGTAACTTCAGCATTTGGCTGATGTAATCAGTTGTAACAGCGGGAACACACATCAGGAGCATGAATTCTAGATAGGAAAGGCTGACCACAGGTTTCTTTTTTCACTTTCACACTATGCCATATCACGCAACTGAAAAATAGATCATCGGGTTCATTCATAAGTTGTGTTTGTGAGTGTGTGTGTGAGTGGTTGTCTGTCTTTCATGTGGCCCTGCGATGAGCTGGCGACTTGTCCAGGGTGTACCCCGCCTTTCGCCCGTTGACAGCTGGGATAGGCTCCAGCACACCCGTGACCTGTAACTGGATTAAGCGGCAGAAAATGAATGAATGAATGAATGAATGAATGAATGAATGAATGAATGTTCACTTAGCTTAAAGAGACTTTGATTCTTCTTCTAGAGCCACTTTGTCAAGTGACCTCAGGTTTAAACAAGCTCTTTAATCTTTTTTCACACAAAAAAATCCAGTTGAAATATCAGAATAACTTTTACATGTACAGACATGTACACATCATCATTTGCTGAAGAACACTAGAAAGGGTTTTTAATTGCCGCCATGTTTCCAATCAATGTTTCTTAAATGAGGTCCAGTGCTAAAACTGCAGGTAATGTAGTAATATAATTATTACTTTGTACCGTATTATTATCGTATAACCTGTACGACCTTTAGAACATTTGTCCCCAGGAAGAGTTGATGAATCGTCTGCTACAAGACCCTCATGTATCAGCTGTCATCTGTCATTAGCAAGTACTACAACACACACACACACACACACACATTGTGGCACAAGAAAGTTGACCGCATCAAAAACATTTTTAGTTGATTCAAATTTAAGTAGAAATAATGGAAAAAGGTCAAGG
>CAAKHB010002599.1:47896-63455 GCA_901007665.1 Aeoliscus strigatus
CGTATTATTATCGTATAACCTGTACGACCTTTAGAACATTTGTCCCCAGGAAGAGTTGATGAATCGTCTGCTACAAGACCCTCATGTATCAGCTGTCATCTGTCATTAGCAAGTACTACAACACACACACACACACACACACACACACACACACACACACACACACACACACACACACACACATTGTGGCACAAGAAAGTTGACCGCATCAAAAACATTTTTAGTTGATTCAAATTTAAGTAGAAATAATGGAAAAAGGTCAAGGTCCCTACAAAAAGGAATTACATGGTCACACTGTTAATACTGCCAGCATGTAACATATGTACAGTATGTGCAGGTACACCTCAAAAAAACGGAATATCATCAAAATAATGTCGATTATTGAAGCTGTCAGCTCTATCTCAAAGTTTTCATTCACACAATATTTAGTGTCAGGTTTGGATGAACAACTAATTAAACTAATGATGAACTAATAATTATGAAATACCATAAATCTCAAATCTGAGATACTATATTTTTGAGGTGTATGCCATATTTATCAAAGTCAGCACATATGCAGTACATGTCGTTTTCCGCCTCTTTTATTATTCATCATCATCATTTCTTTTGAGCGGTGTGGTCAACCACTCCATGTACCTTTGAATCTCCCCCCGGGGACAAATAAAGTTTTTGAATTGAGTTGAACTACCCTCCAACAAGTTGGTGGAGTTGCCAACAAATAAATAAACAAAGCTTTGCCAGCACAAACGTTACCTTGGTGGTGGAAGTGGGAAATTCACAGTGTAACTTTATGGCGGGTGCGAACCATCAGGGAACTACTTCCTCTGCCCAGACGTGTAGTTGAGCTGGAAATGAGCCATGGCAGTAAACCTTCACCAGCCAATCTGGATAGCGTTGGCTTCTGCTTGGAAACAAAATCATTCATGTGAGTTCAGCTATCGTTGCATTTCTCAAGCGGATGCTCAAATTAGCGTTTTTTTTTTTTAGGCCTGGGTTCCATTACCCTCACTGATGGCGTTCTTTTTAGTTACCAGGGAGTCGTATATATACGAACAGCTTGTTTTAATACAACAGAGCAGCCTCGTGGAATGTGAAGAATTCTGTCATTTATTTTGGTCCCTGGATGAAAATTAGAACTTGGAGAACGGAAAGCACATGATATCAATTAGAGGAGCTGTAAAGACCTGAAGACAATGAACCTCTGGACCGAATGTGTCCGATCAACGCTGGTCTCCATGTCTGGACGAGCTCCACCTGCCTGAACAGGTGACATCATCCTTCTCTTCAGGTCATAGAAACTGAAAAGCCTCAATATGATTGGTCAGCCGTTCTCTCTGACAGCCTTCTGTCCTTCTGATTTATACTGTACCAGTTTCAAATTGACACCTTACCCTAGGCCTTACCCCCACGCCACACCACATGCCTCAGTAAAAGGAATAATATTTGGAATGAACACTAATTCAAAGTGCTCCATTGATAGGATGAATACAATCTGTTTTCAGAGTGAACTCCCAGAAATGTGGCACGTGTGCACGTTTCCCCCCCTGACAGGAGACCACTTTCTGCTGGCTGAGTATTAAAAAATAAAAAGTCAAGTTTGAAATAACGGTGAGATGAAGTCATTGGGTCAGACAGTTCGTGCTGATAAAGTCGGCCTTGTGAAACAAACCTTTACATGTTGTTTTTGGCATTTTAAATGAGGAATACTTTTCTTTAATTAGATATAAAGCGATGCTGTTTATTGGCTTTCTAGATTGCGAAAAAAAGATATAGTCATAGATCAACTCCTAAATATATCCCGTGTTGTGTTTGCTCTCATGTTGACATGAATTATTGCGTCCAATTTTGAGTTGTGCAAGACTTTGCTGTGTAGAATCCTGTGGGAAATCCACAAGGGACTTGTTGCACTGGACGGTTTGCTACACCTGCTATCGATCAGGTTCCAGGTGTCTCTGATCACAAAACTACATGTTTAACTACATGTGTGTGTGCTGAATGAGATTTTATTCATCTTCGATGGTGTTATCTGGATTCCAAACATTAAAGCTCTTATTAAGGTCAATTTTGAAACTCTATTTAAACACCAGTTTAAATAGTCTATTGAAACACCATTTAAGTTAGAAGAAGTTAGATGTTTTTAGACCAACACAATAATTTAGTAGTTTAATTATGGGCTGTGGAGCATTGCATCGCACATGTAAGTCTGATTCATTCTACAACCCTAACCCTAACCCTTATTATTTGCATGTCATTTCTTTCTTTTTTCGTATGGATGTTGGAGCCGGGCCCTTGTTTGGTGCATTACACAATACGAAATCATCAATCAGTCATTTACAGAGGTTCTTTAAAAGAAAAACTCAGTTAAATAGTTAAATAAATGAAGGAAGAAGGTTCGTCTCAAGCGATTAAACATCAGATCTAAGAGCTGTCAACAAATCAGGATAAAAAAGCCTAAATTCTTCCAGGATCATCTGAGTATTATGTGTAAATATACGTACTATGAGTTATCAAAGTTTTTTTTTTTTAAATTGTGCGTTAATTATTTCAGTCAGAATTGGAATAATTTAAATGGAATGGAATTTAAATTTAAGTATTATTTCAAAGCACGAGTGCACAAAAACTAATGATAACAGATGTTTTTCAGGGGACCATGACAGTCTAATAATACTAGTGTAATGTCTAACTGGTGTGATGAGTTAAACTACCACAACCTTGTCAAGTGTTCACACCAGGAGTGTCAATCTCCGGCTGCCCCGTCAGCAATGCTGCTGGGGTCCGTCCGTGCTCTTTCCGACGGACAAAATAAGAAACCTTTGAAACTGTATTTAAAGGCAAATCGCTGTGTGAACCAGCATTTTATCTGAACAAATGGGGGGGAGAAATGAAGCCATTTGTTGGCTTTCATCAGTGAATATGGAATACTTGACTGACAATTTACACTCATGCTCATTTGTGTGTAGCTGTGATCACCTCAAAACAAATATTTACACTCACATGAAAGAACCATGGTGGATTCTCCATTCATCTTGTTTCATTTCACACCTTGATAAACACGACTCAAACTTACAGAACGTTCATGAGTCAAGAATAAGTCCCCTAGCTTTACAAAAAGAATATGCTACAACTTCTGTAAAAGTGAATAAATGAAATATAACAAAACATTACTGATATAAATAACTTCTGTAGCTTTACAAAAAGAATGCGCTTCAAGTTGGATAAAAGTGAATAAATGAAACAATTCAATAAAATGTGTGGTTCCTGTTTTACAGAGGTGACTATACAAAACCGACATCTTTTGTTAAAATACGTGATTCTAATTCTAATGGTGTCACCATTGATGACTGTCTCATTAATACATTTTCTCAGTGCATGGTGGTCACACGTCTGCTAGGGCTGAATGATTCATTGTTTTAAAATCCAAATCGCTATTTTAAAGAACAAGATTGTTCAATCTTAAACACAGCGGGTTAAACTGAGCGATGATAAAATGTACATTTAGAAACAAAAAGCAGTTGCGCTTCACAAATCATTCCATCGTTATCATGATGTTTAATGTCTGGCAGAAAAAACGCAATTTATATGTCTGTCGACAGTCCGAGCTACAGTAACAACCACAGTTCCCTTTTGGATTCTGATGACTCATCAACTTTTCAAATGTCAATAAACCACTGAAATGTTCCATTATGTTTATTTCCGGTACAGTACATGAAACATTACACAGATTATTATTCAGACTGACCGACATATCTTCGTTTCACGTCATGTGCAGGTTCAGGAGAAGGATGCGGGAAGATCATTCAGCGATTCCCCAAGAAGGACTGGGAGGGAACCGCCTTCCCTCAGGGCGTGGAGATGGTGAGTGACCACACCTTCAAATGGACGGGAAATATCTATAATGGAGCAACAGACTAGTCAGAAGTCCAGTAATGCGGGTTAGGATATTCAAGATGTTCTGTTCATCTCATCTACTATCGTTGGACATGTGGTGGATTTCTGATTTACATTAAGAAATGACTGTTGTATTGTAGTAGTAAAAAAAAAGTCATGGTAAAAATGGGAAACATTAAAAACATTGAAACAAGTTTAAATAATAATAAAAACAATAAAATAAAATACACATTTTCAGAATGAAAGAAAACCCAAAGGAAGATTGAACTAGACACTTAGTGCAGCATAAAACAGCTGTTTAACAGAACATAATCTCCAAATTGAAAATGCTTCAAATGCTTCCAAAGACCTCTTCGATAAGAACATGCAAAGAGAAGTGTTATATCCTGGATTTGAAAAGGTTAATGTTCAGGGCTGCTTTCACTTCTGTTTAGTACTAATGTCCATCTTAGCCCAACAACTTTCCCACTGTTTACTGGTGATATACCAGTAGCGTGACTCCCAGTAAAGAAGACATAATTAGCACTGATTGGCCACTGGGCAGAATTCCATCATTCACTAGTGCCCAATTAAAGTGGATGTAATATCAATTAAAACTGTCTGGCGTGTGAGTTCAGTAAAAAGATGGAGAAGCAGTTTCCACATGCGCATAAACCAGATTACAAATCTAAAAGTGAAGGACACAAATACGTTTGTACAATAGAAGTGTGATGTTACAATATAAGTGTGATGTGAGCTCATGTTGTACTGTATACCAGGAGTTTTCTCTGTGGGACATGGAGTAATAGAGATGACACCCCTGTGAATTTCAAACACATTTGTGCAGTGGATCATGTGACTTCCTGTGTCAGAGAAAGTAATGATGACTGTTTACTCAAAAGCCTCTCGCAGGCCTTTCTGCACTCACTAATTGGGAAAGTGTCGACTCATCTGTTGCAGATTGTGACTCTCATCGGTCATGACAGGGGGTCCATTGCCCTTATATGGACAGTGCATAGACAAATATTTGTTTGTCAGGAAGGACGGAATGTGTCAGCCTCCACGGCAACATGAGCAATTAGCAGCGAGATTTTGCACAGGACGTTGGTGTTTTATCTGTTCTGTTCATTTACACTGGTGTCCGCACAGATAAGGATAAGTAAGCAGCAGGAATGCAGCTCCAGATTTTACTTGGTATTCAGAAGGGTCTAATCCCGGGATGTGGGATTCCCAGAAAACCTGATCAAAACCATTTCCTGGAAAATGTAATGGCAGGAAGTGGGAAACAATGTATTGTGTGTCTATTCTAGTATGTATGGTAACTTTCTGCATGTAGCAGCTACATGCGTACTGCACTCGTTACGGTAGTACAGGCTCACTCACACCAAACAAGCCTAGTACCGAACCTGGCAGAGCATGTCGGCGCCACTTTCTAGGATGAGACAATGAAACTGCTGAGTGCAGGTTGTGTGATCAGGTGATTCCGGGGATCAAGAAGTGGTTTGAGGAGACACTCGGGAGTGGATGTCCAAGGATGTCCCAGGCTTCACAGCATGCACATGGCCAGCTGTAATGTCTGGATGTGTAACAATCATAAAAAATAACATTGCCTCCTATATTTAGCTTCCAAAAAGGTTAGTCTGGCACATGTCAACACATACAGTATCTGCCTTGGGTCATGTCTTCATGTTTGAAAACATGTTGATTCATTTGATGAATAATATCCATCACTAGATTACTAATTTAATAATAACCAATTATTCTTTCCTTATACATCGAAAACACATTGGAAAATGCAACAAAATACAACCGGTGTGTCTGTAGGGTACTGTTGACTTGATGTACTGTACAAACTGGGTGCTTGCATTATTAACTCCTGCCAACATCTGCTCATACGATGCTATTTCTGTCATAACTTGAATCCATTTTTTTATAGTCTGGGGGGATGTACTTTTCCATACCCTAAGGATATCTTGGGCTGCTGTGACAATCCCAACCTTTATAACTTCAACGTCACGGTTTGACACCCCCACTATTTGTGTTTGGTCACCCAATTAGCATCAACTTGGCGGGGTGGGTGTTGTGTGTTAAAGCACAGCCAGAGGTTCTTAGTGGCACAGCAGGTGGACAGATCAGCAAGTTGCATAATATGGGTCAAACATATAGGACGGGGTAAATGGAGAGAGCTAATCTGAATGTAACATTCAGCTTTAGATTCCAACGGAGACACAATTCTTAGTCATATATCAGAAATCTGCATTTCACACAGCATTCAGAGGGTTCACTTTGCTTCACTTGACCATCTATTCAAGGTGATTGAAGTCAATTGGTGCTTTGTTCCCACGCTGAGATTGAGAATGACCTCTAGATTGTTGTAGCTGCTGCTGAAGTCTTCATAGAGGTCTGATGATAGCGCAGGTCTTGTATGTGTGTGTATGTGACGAGGCAACTGAGGACAAATGCTGTTATTCCATCTGAAAATATTTTCTGCGGGTGCTGTGAATGCCATGCAGGCGTCTCTCTGTGTCTGCTGCTGGTGCTTCATTGTCTTTGATGTGTTGGTGTTTGGGGTCCAGCAGCGACGTGCCATTCTACAGAGATTGAAACCAATCATTTGCACATTTTTTTTATATATTGTCCCTTTAACTCTGTTTACGATTGTTCTTTACTGCATAGCAGTTTGTATTACTTTCTTAAGAGTACTTAACATTTTGTGTTCCGTCTCTAATGTAATCTAATTAAAGTTGTAAGTACGGTCGCCTCACTCTTTTTTCGGTTGTGAATCTAATCTATAAAGTAACCTGAACCTGAACTTGTATAGAAGCTATAAGTCACTGCTGCCAGTGTGTGTGACGGTTCTCAGTCATCCAGACCGTAGTAACTTGATCGATGCAATCAGAGACAACTGGGTAGGCAAGTTTGCCTGAGAAGCTTCTTCACGTCTAAACTGAGAGCAGAGGCATAATCTATAAAATACTTTTAAACCGGTATGAACTCAGAGGAGCCTGAGTTCAGAATCGACACGTGGTATTACCTGTACTGCAGTTAAGCAATGAATTGTGTGTTTTAGTGTTTTTGTGTCTGAGGTCTTGTTCACAGAGAAATGTGTTGTTTGTTGTCAATGATAATGTTGTTGTGGTGGAGTTGTATGTGGAATACCACGGAATGTGTTGGAAATCACCTAACAGCTAGTGCAAGATAGGGATGCACCGGACAAATAGTCAACAGCAAATTAGAGTAGTCGACCGGTCGTTATTGATGTCATTGTGCGTATCCCAGGGCGTCTAATGCCACATTATATGTATCTATCATTATGATCTAGGGTGAATGCTCTGTTCTGATTGGCTGGCAGCCGTGTGTTGAAACCGTGTAGTGCACACGTCCGGTACATGGTTTACTTTTCTAATATCCATCCACAGCAACTACCTGGTACATTGGCAACATTCCTCAGCACATGAGCAGCACAGCTGTCAGTGGTAACAACAACTGGATATTTGATGAGGGAAACAGAAACATGGATGATTTTGACATTTTTTAAAATATGTTGGGAGAGTACAAGACTTTTGGCGAGTTGGATGCTGCTTGCAGGTGTGTGTTAAAAGTTTTTTAGGAACGACACGATTCCTAATGCCAGTTAGGGCTTGGATAACACATGAAAACATAAATGAATGATTTCATTTCTGTTTCTGGGTTAATGTGGGTTAATCAGCATTAATCAACCTATTTATTAACCCTTACATAAGTAGCATTTGTAGCTAGCCTACTACTGTAAGATAAGATGAATAAATAAAGTCAAAATCTGACCAGTCGTGATAGTAGTCCATGTCTCGTCCACTGTCAAAATAGTTGTTAGTTGCAACCCTAACGCAGGAATAGATTTTGATTATGTTGTGATGAAAGTGGAACGCAAACAGCTCGGTCTTCACCCTGAAATTCCGTCACCATCAACTCAGAAGTTCCCACTAGTCAGTTTAGAGTCCAGTTGTCTACGCTTTCACCCAGCAAGGTGTTTAAAAGAACAAAACAAAGAGTCGTCGTTGGAGGAATCTTTTGTCCTGTGGTGCTTCAGCTCGCTCTGCTCAGCATCATCACTCAAGTATCCCGTCACAGTTCATGGAGTTTAAATATAGAAACAGCTTAAGATTTCCAGATGTCATGGAGGACCTGCATACCATTTGTGTGCCTGTGGGTGTGTAAATTGTTCATATTCCATCTCGCTGAAGTGATCCTCCCTTGGCTTTTCTTTATGCGTCAGCCTTGAGTGAAACTAACAACCCTTAGTGTGCACAGCGCCGCTCTGGGCTGAGCGGATGCTCTCCGTGCTTTTGTTTTTGGGAGATGCTCTGCATGTTTGCTGACATGCAGGCAGCTTGTGTTCTGAATTCGAGCGCAGAATAAAACATCCAAAAACACGCTGAATGGGACTCATGTGTTTTCGTTTTTCCCTTCCTGATCACAAGAACTCTGAGGAGTAAGCAATGACAGGAAAGAGGAGGGGGGTGCTTTTCCTACCATTTGGTCGTGTGTGACAAACTTTGGTCAACAGCCAAATGACTGGAATTCCAACTTTGAAGCTTTAATGAAGATACACCATAGTGTTTAACAGACCCAGCAAACAATTTGCATTTTGGCTCTTTTGCGCTGGTATGTAAACCGTTATTATTTGCAGATTCGCCTGACTCCTTGAAAAAAAAAGAATGACTCATTTACAAACACTAAAGGAACACATCTGTAGAAAACAGTGGATGATGTTGAGCACGAAAAGCATTTTGTGGTTACAACAGGCCCCCAGCAAACTAAATGACCACAGATGAGGAATGCACCCAGAAAAAGCCTTTACAACTTGTGCTCGAGAAAAATGTGTTTCTAATCTTTCAGGCAAGTGATGATGATAGGAACCAGCTCAAATCCGCATATGGATGAGTGAGGCCTGTCTATGGAGGTCAGTACATTTCCATCAGTGCTTCTCTCCGTCAAGGCACTGTAAAGGGACATTTTGTAGATTGCAGGATGGCTGCACGAGATAAAATACAACCAAAGACATTGAACACATCGAAGCCGATGTGTGTTCTTTTCTGTGTTCTATTAAAATCCACGCCCCAGGTTTTCTTCCTTTGCACTTTTTCCATGTTTCACATTTCACTCTCTATCATCACTACAGTAGTCGACCTGTTCTCTGCATCTGTAGTTTATACATCACTCTGTAAATGCTGCTGAATGTCTGCTGCTACCTTTTATTTCTACACTAGTAGCATTCTGGTGGATGTCGATGTTTGCATGTTGAAATGCCTTTGTGCTCTGAAGTGAATGGAAGTCATGTTCCATTTTGAGAACACTGTTTTTGATGAATGATTTGACTTTTTATTACTTTACCAAAAATGATCTCATGGTCCTTAATAGAGTCTTTTATTGTTATTATACAACAAAGGTTTGTGAGGGAACCTGAGCATGGCTCCTGCTGGTGCAGTAAAAAAGTAGTAGAAAACAGTATTTTTTACTTGAGATCTATCTGTCTCTGTCTGTCATAAAATAAACTTCAATAAAAGAAACACGTTAGGATTATTTATTTTGTAATTACAATTTAAATAATGAAATATTTTATCCTGTTAACCAGGTTACACAAATTTCTACAAAATGCTTTTCACTTTACTGTTCAACGTATAGAATTCAATTTGGGCCTAATCTGTTTCAAACTTCCCCAGTATAACTAAAAACTGCACTAACCTTTTGAATTGTTGTAGATTTTTTTTTTTTAAGAAATTATGTCACCAGAATGACTGAAAACAACATTCTCTGTGGTTCAGAAAATGTGTGTGTGGCAGTTTTGTCAAAAGTTGTCAGAGCAGCATCTTGGAAGTAAAAGGCTGTTTCATTCTATGTTGTTTTTATCAATTTCAAATTAACTCATTAACAATACTCTTACAAGTCAGACAGATAGCTGATAGCTGAGCTAGATGGTTACATGCTTTTAACGTTGGTTACCAGGACTGTAATGAGGTTGTTTGACAGGCAAAATTAAATAGATGCATGTAAAATTCAAGTGACAATTTATATTACATTGTATTATATTGTATTGTGGGTGTGTGTATGTGAGAGAGTGTGAGTGTATTTATGTTTGGGTGGCCTGTAATTTGTGCACGTTAGTGTATGTTGGGTGAAACCAAGACAGATGTCTTGACAGCAACTAACAACAAAGTCCGAGAGGTCAAACACAATCCTAAGCGCCACAAAGTTCAGCAGCGAACATTCGGGTCAGCCGTTAACATGTTGCCCGCGGACAGCGTCAGTCAGCAGACTCATTCCTGCTGTCGTCATATTTGCCCACAGGAAAACAAAGTGTCCCCTCTGATAATCAAGTGTCGGTCTTTACTGTGTGGAAAATGGTCATTTGTTTTAGAAATGCAGTATTTGTTTCCAGAGAAAGTAGTTTGTTTTCCACCTGCAACATGGTGTACGAAGTATATATTTTTAAAAAATTATTTCTGCAACTAGTGTGGTTTTGCGGGTTAGATAAGATTGACCTCTAAGCTAAAACATCCTCCAGGGATTTGTTGACTCAAAAACTGTGACCTTCCAGTTGTCGCACGTTGTTCCTCCTTGACGTAGTTCTGAGTTTGTTTTCAAAGTTTGAAGCCGACCTCCGATCACCTTTGGAGGCCTGGTGGCCTTTCGCCTGAAGACAAAGACAACAAGGAGTCTCAGCCTGGTGCTCACTCTTCCTGCAGCCCTCTGTGTTGTGTCTGTGGGCGAGATGCTGCGCCGCTGAACAATAGTCGTCCTTTGCCAGAGATGTGAAACACGGCAGTATGTGCTGTGGGCTTTCTGTTTCCATGGCCACATACCATGCTTTTTTGCTTTTTCGTCACACTGCTTCGTCAGACATACACCGTTCGCCATAATTGTTACTGGTGGAGAGACAAAGTGGTCAAAACCAAAAATAGTCACCTTTGTCCTTCAGGAGGCAGCTTTACCTATTTCCAGAGATCAGATTGTTCTCCGGATACTCAGCTGAGAATTGATTATTAGTAATGGATCTGGCTGAGGACCACTCACTTATGTACCTGTTCCAAAGAATCAAGGGGGAGAGATTTCCAGCACCATGTTCTAGATTAATCCTCTTATCCTCGGTACAGTGATAAGAGCATGTGTGATAAAGATATTTGAAAAAGTGTCTAAACAGCAATAAATACGAGGAAATCATTTCCCAAACTTCATGTAACCTGACATGTTGATGTAATACTACAGGTATCAAGCAGTCTATTTTATGTGGACTTGGCCTCCTGTTCAATTTCCACAACTTTTTTTGTTAAAAAATTGCATCACAATTGCATCACACACATTCAGTGCTTCTTTTTGTCTTGTTTAGCACTTTCCTTTTTTGTATCATGACTTGTCTCCTGTCCTCTGGCACCTGGACCAAACCATATCTACAAACAATTTTTTTTTTCGCCAAAAACAAGGCAAAGAAACAAAATGTTCACGGTTATCTTGTAAAGTAAATGTTTTTTTTTTAATGGTATTTTTTATGAAAAATATTACTAATGTTCATCTATGTCATGGGTCCTCAGAACCATCATCACTTTTCTCCCCCTTGCCCCTGATTATCCTCATTGTGTTTGTGAACATGGTCATGACACATTTTATTGCAGATTGTCCTCCAGTGTGTCCCCTACCATTATGTTAGGATGTTTTTTTATGCAGCGCCAGATCTCAATAGAAATCCTTTAAGAACCTTTTCTACATTTCCTTTATTAAACAAATTTTATTTTATTTACAATAAAATCTGCACGTCATCTCAGTGTCTCCATGACAGTGTCCTGGCATTGTGGCAGCCTACAGGGTTGACTCACGCTGGAAGAACAAGCTGACTGTGGGATAAGTCAGTTCCCTCCCTGGGGTCCAAAGAATGGAATGGTATTTATATTGTTTCATTCCAGGGGGGGTTGAGAGTCTCAGAGACAGGTTGTTAACTCCCCTCTGGGATTATTGTGTCAAAGATACATTTTGTGCTCAGATGTAGTTGTTAGCGCTCACACGTTAGCACATATCCTTTATCTTTTGATTAAAAATGTAAAATTCCTCTCGGGACTCAACTTCCTGGCATGAAGGAATTTGACCTAGCTTGACCAGACTGTAAATATTTCTCATTTCTCTTGTCTCGCAGTTTGACTCTTTGAACTTTTCTCCCTTTCCCCCCCCAAATCTTTGCTGTAATGAGGAACGTGCCTCACACTTCCGAGAAGGATGGACATGTCATTCAAAGAGTCTACTGGTGATGTCACATGTGTAGCTTATATTTCATACATATACTGTATAAAAAAACAGGAGTATATTAGACATATTCAACAGAAAGGTTCTTCTCATAGTTTGTTCTGAAGTTGACTCCAGAGCAGCCTGTGCCTTTGGGCGAAAGGTCAGGGTCAGTTGGTTGGAGAAAGAAAACCTTACTGCTGGAGGAAATCCTGGTCTCTCAGCAGGTCTCGAAGGAAGCTCATCTCCATTATCTTTCTTCAGTCGCCATGACTCGTCACTTCTGGGCTCTCTGCCATGCCACGGACCTATGAAGGAATGCACCCTAATTGTATCACTTGATGATGAATCGACTTGAACAACCAACACCTGACATGTTGCGCTGCACGTCGGTCTTTCGATGTTTGTGAAACGCTCCGAGAAAACCTAAACAGTACATTCCAGGATGCCGTTCCAGGCAGTGGGAGTATGGGATGGTGGAAGGATCAGTGCTTCGTGCGCCGAATGAAGCTGAGAACATCAGGAAACAAAGGATTTTCCATGCGCAACAAGTGATATGAGCTCACCAGGAAATGGGAATACACAGGAAGAAATAAAGCTGCAGTACAGTGTAGAGAATTTTTTCACAGTGTATTTAGGGACGCAGGATAAAACACTCAGACCAATTCAATAACATTGTTTTTTCCCTTTGAATCCTCAAATCCTTATGAATTCCCTCATTTACATCATTTTCTGTTATATCAAAAAAGATGAAAATAACCTGTTGGCACCTTGTTAAATGTGGAGATTTTCTGGTTTCTTTGCTTTCCTAATACTACTGAACTGAATATTTGAGATATTTTGTTTGGGTTGTGTTTTTGTTCTGTCCCCTGAGGAAAGGAAATTTACATATATGAAGTATATTTAATATTATTATAATTTTTTCAAGCATTCAAAGTGAGTGAAAAACATTGACGATTAAGTATTGTATTGTGCACTTACTGGCAGAAAGTTCTTAGAGTATATGTATAAATACCCACTAGAGAGACACATAAATACACTTCACTCAGTAAGCTGACGTATTCAGACTGTGGACTGAAGTGAGCCCATTAGCAGCAGAAGAATGGCTCAGGCCCCAGAATGCGATGGAGGAAGCACCTGTTCCTGAGCCAGACCTTTAATCAGCCATTATTTCACTGCGATCTGAAGGAGCAGCGGTCTGACGCAGGAACGGCCATTGTACTCAGGATAAAGCTGCTCTTACATTCATCATTCCTCACCAGTGTTTACTTTTTACACATGCAATAACAGCAAACAATGTTGAAAAGTAAACACACTTAAAAATAGCTGTAACAATGCCGATCAGATGTAAAGCATCGATCAGTCAAAGTAAATCCTGGTCAGTGTTTTAGACACACTCACACTGGTTCATTTTCAGATTTCTCACAACTACAACTTCAGCACCTCAGACTGTCTCCTCTCCAACAAAAGTCAGACGTGTGTGTCACATACATCTGTCTTATACACGACACAAACACGTCAACAGTCTGGACGTCGTCCACGGACAAAGATGCCATGTCCAATGAGCACGAGGTGAGGAATGGAGAACAGTCGCTGTTGCCGGTATTTAAAAATGCCGGTTGATTCTTAGTGACACCGTCTGTACAAGTGTAGTATCGGCTCAGCTCACGTGAAACCTCAGCAGAGCAAGAACCAAAAAGAGCAGCAGCTACCAGCTTGTATCACTGATGGAAACGCAAAATAGCTGAGTTGAGTCGAGTACAGCCAGAACTATATAGTGGGCAGTAACATCATACATTACCATGACGACAGAGAGGAGGATGTGGGGTTGGGACAGAACTGAGCCACTGTAAAGTGTGTGAAGTTTCTATGTCGGATATCCACCATGTCTGACCTCTGATTTTATGATGAATTTCATCTTTAACTCCAAATAATTCACGCACCAATCGTATCACTTAGTGTCACAGTGCTCTTACACGTTGGTTGGAATAAGGTTTGCCATTACTCGACTCAGATGGACTTGATGTCAGTGACAGTGTCTGGAACATCCACCAACTTTCCTTGGATGGTCGAAGGGAATTTTCAGTATTTTTGATTATATTTCATAGTGGATTTGTACTTGAACTGCGATTCAACTCGGTCGTGTTTGGAAAATATTGTGTTTGTGAAGCTTTTTTGACAAAGCCAACATGTGATCGAGTCCATCTTTGTGTTTGGGACCTCTCTCCAGTGGTGAACAACCTACAGGTGCTTTGTGTTTGAGGATGAATTCATCTGACAGCAGTTATGAACAGGAATGTCCAATGCCGTTGTGTTTCTCTTTTAAGTGTTTCTGTTTTCAAGTTGCATTTGATGAGATGCGGTATGTTTCTAATTTAAGAAGTGTTTTAAAGTATTCACCCTCAGATTGTTGCTGGATGTCGCTCAGCCCCAAAGAAAACCTGAACTCTGAAAGTACTTACACTTTGTAGTATTTGGTCTTGGTGTTACATTTCCGGCACATGTGGTATTTATGAAGGCTAATATTGCGTGCAGTTTTCAGTTTTGCTAGATGACTCTTACTGCGTGACTTAACGTTTTTTTTCTTTCTGTGGTCCATCATGGCCGTCTAAAAATATCTACCGCTAAAATGAACCATATGTGGTTGACATTGCATAACAAAGGCAACCCGCAATTGTTGGTGACAGTGGGGGGATGCGGGGGCAGTGGAGATGCCACCTCAGCAAAGTCCACGACCAATAGACAATGTTTTGATAAGTCGAGACTCCTTTATGCATCGTGCTGACCTGGAGTGAAGGCAGACCTCTGTTCTATCCGCTGCTCATCCCGCAGGAGTTTGCATGCGCAATGGGAATAATGTGTGTGTGTTCAGGGGAGTTTCACGGACAACCTGAACTCTCTCTACCTCTCTACCTGTCCCCCTGGCATGCGTACTTTGTAAATGAGTGGTAGAAGTGTGCAAAGTGATGTCGTGCACACTGATCATAGATGTCTGCTGGTGTCACCTGGTGTCATCTGGTGTCACCTGGTGTCATCTGGTGTCACCTGGTGTCACCTGGTGTCATCTGGTGTCACCTGGTGACTTATGGGGACACATCTGACTCTGGCTTGTTGACTGAGACATTATTTTTCAGCAACATCACAGGGTTCATCCCGTTCCAGTATTTTATCCTGCCCTTCTACTTTAATACTTCTTAAATTGTAATACTGAATTTTATTCTGTTTTTAATGCTGTGTGTTTTAATGCCCTTTAAATTGTGGTTCTTTTAATTTGTTTGAACCTTGAATTGCCTTTTGCTGAAACGTTCCCAAACACACTCTTGCCGTCCCCCTTGTCGCCCTGCTGGCTCATTGACACAACTCCCCAAAGGAGTTCCTGTGGTCAACTCCAGCCCTCCCCCTCGACTCACATTAGCTCTATCAGATTCAGGTTATTACTAAC
>CAAKHB010002599.1:63475-124307 GCA_901007665.1 Aeoliscus strigatus
CTTTGTGCAATAATGCTTTAGCTGCATAGTGATTTACGTGCAGAGATTGACAAAAATTTCACCTTTAGCCGCTGAAAAAAACCCCAAACAATCAGTTTTCTACATGCGTGCACAAGCGTGATTTGTGACTTCACAGCTATTTTGAAGTGAATGTTGATGTAGAACTCTCCGGAGTGAGAGCTGAAAGAGGCAGAAGATGAGTTTGAAATCACTCTTTTTAGATATTTGCAAAAAGTCCCGTTTATAGTTAGAACATTATGTACATTTCATTACTTTGCAGAGAAAACATGGAAAAACCCGAGCTGTATCTGGATGAAGTCATAAAACACGTCCTCAGTCAGAAGATTTGTTGGACTGAGCTCACCTGTGGTAACTGGAGCTGTTTGTATTTCCCCTGAGCCCAGGAATTTCAGTTGTTGGCATGTCCTGAAGAAACAAACCAATTTTCAGTAGTGTTTACACTTTGTTACGTCAGATGCATCCATCAGACAGCCCTCTCACGGTCTCCTTGTCCTGAGTCATCTCAGACATGGCTGCCGTTCCATTTCTGTCTGGGATCGTCCCCGGGCCAAACCGACAGGACAATATTCCTGTCGTGGCTCGGTGCCGATCAGGCAACGTGTTTTTTTTCGTTATTTTTATTGGTGCCACCCCTCGAGCACGCTGCTGTGACGATAGTTAGCAGGTCAGACTGCAGATCCTGTGTCACTGGCTGCCGGGTGGGAGCGAGTCATGCCGGACTGGAGCACATGATGTGATGCAGCGTTTTTAGCCGGAGGGCAGCAGTTTCTCGGATTTGACATCTAGTGTGTCCCAGAGTTCCTCTGTCACTTGACTGTGGTCTAATTTGGGAACAGAGGTCCTTTCTAACTGTGTGTGTGTGTGTGTGTGTGTGTGTGTATAAAGGCTTCAGTTCCTACGTGCTGACCTTTGCACCTGCTGCTCTGCTCAGTATTTCTGTGTCATACTGTCTGAATGTACTGTACGTCCTGTTGATGCCGTCAGTGGGGTCTCTTTCTCGTTGTTTCCCTGAGCTCTGCTGCTTCCCGACAGCATCAGTCGTTTACCGAAATCTGAAGAATGACAGAATGCCAAGACCTCGGATGTCTGAATGGCGGGTTTTGTCCTGACGGAGTCAATAGTGGACGGTTCGGTGGATCGTCTTAGAAATCCTTTTCAGTTATTTTGTAACTGTGATTTAACGTCACAATGCCGCTGTTGTTTTGAGATGACTTAGAAATCAAAAGGCATCTGACTTGGATCAACTATACACAAGCAAATCTAATGTTTCACAGTGTTTAGCACATTTAATCCTGATGAGGTTTTTTTTTCCTGAGCAGTTTATGTCATTTTGTACAACTTGTTGTATCCACACGGTGGTTGGGTTCTCGGTGACAATGTGAAATACGTTTTCACACTAAATCTCCGTGCATCATTCCCATTGACTGTCACGTCGCTCTGACTCCTGGTTTGTTCCAATCATCCCAACACCCACTGTTGGAAAAGTGTCCTTGTCCGTGTGTTTGTGCACGCATGCGTATGTGTGTTTAGACTCCCTGTGTTTGACCATATAGCAAATGACATCATTTTTCAACTCCAGTGTTTAAACAAATGACATATTTTCTCTGTTTATGTGTGACATTGCATAGTTGAATTGGGATGATAAACATTTGTTGAGCACGCTGCTGCTGCTGCTGCTGCTCCAGTTTCTGGTCAAGCCGATAGTTATATTAAACCTTCAAACTAAGGGGAGGGGGGGAGATACATTTTAACCTTCAGTAGCATTCGTGTTTAAATTCTCTGTCATCCCTGGACCCAGGGTTGACATGAGTCATGACTTTTTACTGGATCTGCAGCGTTCTGACTAATCATTTGTACTTTTGTTAGACAGTTGTAGGAGTCTTGTGAAATGATGTCAGCAGTGGCCGAAGCGCTTCAGAAAACACTCCCCTCCCTTAAAAGACTTTGAACGGGCGCCAAGTGTCTCTGCAGACCCACAGGCCAGAGAACAGCTCAACGCAAACACTGATTTAACATCCAGGCGCTCAATTAATCTTCTCACCATTGGTGCTCCGTGGCCTGTCAAACACAAACACACACACACGCAGCAGATGCTTTATCGCCTGTGATCTTCTGAGGTATGTGGTCCCAAAGGTGTTTATCTCTTTTTTGACAACAATGAGTCACATAGTTAGAATAGCTCAGCACAGGATCACACTTATCTGCACTCGTCCTTGGCTCCTTTCTGGCTTCACACACACGCCGCTCCACAATGCAGGTTTAACAGATATCCTGTAAGCTATTGTATCTGCTGGAAGATGATGGCATCCTGGGCCGCACGTCCAACACATCCCAAGCCCCCCCCCATTTCCTTCCCTCATCTCCATTCCTCTCTGTGCTGCTTCTCCTCCCTCTCTTTCTCTACTTTCTGCCTTGGCTGTGCACCAGTAAAGTCTGTCCGTTTGGCCTCTCCTCCTGCATGTGTCTGCTGATACCCCATGGAGCCGTAAGAACACTAACTGGCCAATTGGGCCTCCAGCAAAAACGAAGTCAATCCACACCGTGTGTGTCGGCTGACCCCCCTAATTTGTCTTCACCGCGGTCTCAAAATAATCACCAATACTGAAGGTGATGGGTCATTCATCACGTTTAGGTATTTCTATTAATAATATTGCTCCTTGTGACGTTGGTGATTTTTTCAAAGAAGGTCATAACTACAGTAGAATAGTGTGTTCCAAGTGTTGTCCAGTTGTTTTCCAAACTGCGAATAGGAAGTTGGGAACAGAACGTCAAAGTAAAAAAGAAATAAAAGAAAGACCAGAACCTTACGGCCGATATCTGACTTGTAAGTCGCTCCAGAATCCAAGATGGCGTCAGTCGGTCACTTTCATCTGTCAGTGTCAACTGTGTTTTTAATTGTGGTTCGGTTCCATTTCAATGACTCGTACACACTAGGTTTTATTTGTTCATGAAACAACACGCAATGTGTTGGTTGTACGCTGAACGGATTTCACCTATGTTGAGATGAAATTAGGACGCAAACAACTTGTTTTTCCACAGAGTTACGTCACCGCACGTCGTGACGGCGGACATCTGATACAACATTGTAATGGTTGTCTGATCCAACGGTAACAATGGCTCTCATTCATTCAGTCTTTTTTAAATGAGGTGGGGTCTCAATGAAGGTGATGCAAACATACAACAAAACACTGAAACGCGTATAAAACATAAGGCATCATTTGTCTTTGGACAGATACAGTCTCCATGTTGGTTAATTCTCCTGTGCCTGTTTCATTCTCAGTTCTGCCAGCCTGGAGGATGGAAGCTGTCCAGGGAGAGAAAAGCACCGACCTTCTTCACTGTCGTCTTGACCGACATTGATTCAGACAGACACTACTGCTCCTGCCTGACTTTTTATGAGGCAGAGGTCAATCTGCAGGTAAGGTGATGCACACGTGTGCACACATTCACTCACGGACACACCCACTCACAATAAATTACAAAATAAAATAAGATAATTTTTATCCCAGAGCAGAGCATGCAGCAAAGTTGTGGGTGTATGACAAAATACAAAGTGTTGTGTGTGTCTGTATATGTATATATTAGTGTGTGTGTGTGTGTGTTTTATATAAAATAGGAACTGCAGTACTTCTGTCCAAGATTGTACTGGCAGATAAATCAAATAACAAGGCTCATTCTGGTTCCAAGATGAGATGAATATGAAGATTGTACAACGAGTCACCAGGAATGGAAGCTCATATGGGCTCTGTGAGCTGATCTCAGCCCTCACAAGGTCGAAGTAGTGACAGTCATTGTCATAATTAAGGGCATGTTGGTGTCTCCATAGCTGCTCTATGACTGGACAGCATGAAGTCACTTAATGCAACCCACATGAACACTAGAAGAAGAAAGAGACGTCGCTTTTCCACCTCAGGAACTCGAGGACACGTTTTGTGCGTGTTCCCACCGCGGGAAGCTGCTGTGGGATTCTTCTGGGGTTGATCGTCCGTATGCGATGAATTATTTCCGTGCTGCGCAATGTCTGCATCATGCTGAGGCTCCAGAGGGTTAATTTCATCAAGTCGTACACATCAGTGGAAACCAACTGAGTGAAAAAGGAGACAACGTTGTCGGTCGCCCAGTGAGCTCAGGCAGTAGACGACCACCTCTACCTGTGAGTCCACCGCCATGATAGTAGGAGTGTATGTCCCCAGTTCCACAAGGATACTCGATTGATATCTTGGACAACGGTATGATATTTTTACATCAGCAACAAAAAATTAGTTGATGTGAAAATTTAATCATAGACGTGTCGTGTTACTGTTGTTATCACACACCGGACGTTTCATGCTAATTTTAACTGCAGCGCACTACCAGAAGTGCTGGGGGGCAGTATCGCTGCTTACCTCCCATAAGAGGCTCAAAAACTCTGACCCTAAGTTTGGGAACATTCAGACTCTGTGAAGCTCAAATCTCATTCCATGGTAGAACTACGACAATGAACCAACAACTGTTTTAAATTACATGCTGATGTGCTAATTGACCATCAGCCTCTGATGCAAGGACATAATACATGATGTCGTACATTGATCGGTCTGAAAATCATGGAAGAAGCTTGATTAGAGAACTGTAACAATCCACTCCATCCTCGTTTTTTTTGTTGCTATAGCTTCTAATCCGATGATCTGTCAAACTCCACAGAGTGACTGACTGGATCAGATCTGATCCGTGGCAGGTGGGGCTATAGCGGACTCCGGACCCTTCTTCCAATTCTCCTGCCAACGAGCTGAGCTCTGAACCACCTTATACTCCAGCAGGTGTGCCTGCTGGAGTATAAGCGGGTGACATCGTCAAACGTGGGGCCGTGCATCTTCTAAAAGCAAACAATGAAAACAAGGACGGAGTGGATGGTTACATAACGCTGCTACTTGGTCATGTTCACAGGTGTGAAGATTTAAGCAAGTTATGTTAGAACAGAACACAAGTTCAAATAGGTGCTTAAAAATAAAGAAGACGATCCTGACTAATACAACATAATCGATAGATTATTCAACAACAAAAATATATGTGCAGCCTTAGATATTTGTTCGTCCATGATACGATTTTGATTCGATGGGATATAGAGACCTGCTGTTGATAAAGGGTGATATCAGCTAGGACGAGAAAACGTCAATCGGTTCGGGCAGAGAAGTTGACCCACCGATTCGACTGGGTTGTTTCTTAACTTATCGATACAGATTGATGGATTGCTACGTGATCAGCATCACTGGAATTTCAAGAAACCTCGTCACAAGATCATCACCAACGACCTTTTCTGAATCCTCCTGATGGTCACATTCAGCCTCATGACTCTCACTACTTCTGCTTTCCATTTACTTATTGTTTTTTGTTTTTGGCACCTTTTTCTCTCTGAGAAAGTCCATCACGTCCGTCGTGTCGCCTGTTAGAAAACCTGTTCATGATAAATCAGCGTTGAACTGGCTGAGGGATTCTGACCTTTCACTCTGGCTCTCCTTTCACTGGATTGACTTACACAAGCGTGTGATGACTGATTGGCGATCACAGCGCAAAACTTCTTAAATTATTGATTACAGCAGATTTCTTGGGATTTATTTTATACTTATGAATGATCTCATTAAAGAGTCTCTCTTCCAAGAAGCGCAGAGAATACCAGGCTAATTGTTTCACTGTGTTTGCCGGAGGGAGCGGCCTGACATGACTCCTGTCGCTCTGCCCGCTGTGACTTCACATCCTCTCACATGAGGAAGCTCATCAATCACATTCCATTCAGATCAGTTTACCGTCCTCAAGGCGCGTGGATGATAACCAACACTTCTAGTTTATTTTTTCCTCTTACTCATGCGTTGAAGCTTGTTGTGTGAATCATAATTACAAACATTCCTTTATTTGCACAAGCAGGCACATTTTTCCACATTGGTTCAAAAGCATCCGATGAGGGAGAATTTGAGGCAAACTGACACATCGGAGATGGAACATAACCAAAAACAACCCGGTTTCATGAAGTGCAGTGTGTGGAAGAGCCTGGTGAAAGCGTTAAAGAACAGTAGATCCTGAAGATTTCCTCCCTCCACACATTTCAGCCTGCTGCAGATTTAACAACAAATTGTCATTAAGAACAGATTTTCTTTTTCATTACAATTCCTAGAATTGAGCTGCGGTTCTTATGTAGAAGCTGAAAGCGTCCCACACGCATGGTGTGTTCCAGTTGTGTCGGATATCTGAGTCTGTAACTTGCAGTGACATCAGTTCATAGCAGGTAGGAAAAAAGCTGTGCTAGTTCTCAGTGTCTAACCGACACGTACAACTACAGCGTAACACCATTCCCATTAAATAAAATTAACAAAGAAAGAAAGAACCAACCAGACAAACCAATATATTTTTGATTCACTTATTTTTACTGACAGCATGTGATACTGAGAGGTCATTGGTTAGGACGTGTGTGAAATCCTTTTCCCAGTTTCAGCTTCTCTCCTTGCGCTCCTTTTCGAGGAAGCTCACAGGATGTAAAAGTTGCTCTGATTACAACAAACTGTGTTCAGTTGAGCGTCCACATCAGAATCAGGAAGTAGATGTTGATGACAGCAAATATGAGTAAACCATTCCTGGACATTTATGAATATATTGTACTGTCAGCTTCCCCTTATTTCTGTTTGCACACATATTGTGAAAAGTCTGTTGACCTGCTCAATGAAATGAACAGTCAGACTTTTACAAACCTTACAAACCTTAAATCTGATTCAGGAATCCAGAATAGTTAAGACTTTTTTTATCTGCAGTAATTTACAACAGTATTATAAACTTTTATTTTATTTCAATTTAATTAAATTTGTATTTTATGAATGTTTTGTTTTTTATGTAAATAATACAATTGTATCATTATTATTATTATTAGTAGTAGTCGTATTTTTATTTTATGCGCTTCTCTTCTATTTGACATTTTCTTTTATATTATGTGGACCCTTCATTTGTGTCTTTAATAAAGAAATTAATGAATGGATGAGAAAAGAAAAAAATAGTAAACCAAACTGTAACCACCTCACCTTTCTGTCTGGCCTAAAAATGAGATACGTCTATATTTGGCCTTGTCCAGACGTTGTATTCAGGCAAGACAAACACATTCCTCAAATCTCACACGCCACTGAGGATCCCCTCGAAACGTGAAGGTGTTTTAACGAGCTTTATTATCTAAACCGACATCCTTATCTGCTCAATTGGATTCCAGGGAGAGCAGAGACAGGCGGCACAGGAATGTATTTTGTCTGATAATTGAAGAACATCCAAAGAAAAATGGAGAAATGTAACAACCCCTGTCTGATATTTTGATCCTATACTCCTGGGTCCAGAGATACTGAAGCACGTGTGGCATGTTTTCACTGTCTGGAGAAATATAATTGCTTGTGATAAGGGCTTTAGTCAGGATATGAGCTTCGGTGTGTGCGTCCTGATGGAGGAGCCACAGTGGAGACAATTAGAACCAGACTGAGACGTACTTCGCATGTTCAATTTCAGCAAAGATAACGTGACAGTCCATGACACACCCCAAAATACTTCCGTGTTCAAAGCAGGACAAAGGCCAGAGATGTTCCATTTGGCCATTTTAGCCGTTGGTTACCTCCCACTTGCTCCTGTTATGGGTCGCGGTTCGTGCTGGAGCTGATCACAGTTGTCAATGGGCCGACGGACCTGGACGAGTCGGCAGTTTGATGTCTGTTGGATGATTGTGAAATAATGTAAACTAACATTGTGCAGTAGTTAGCGACTTATAGCGCCGCTGCCATTCCAACATCCCAGCATTTATCCACTTAAAGTCAAGTATGGTTTTCAACCAACATTGATTGTACATACTCCTCATTCATAGTCTGTTTTTTTTATATAAAAAATGTACTACAACTTCACATTTACCCTTATTCACTTCAAAGTTCTGTTTGTAAGTATGTTTAGTGTTAGATTTGCTAGTATTTTTTGTACCTTCCTTTCAAGTCTATTTTGTATCTCAATATTAGGTGCTGTAACATGAGAATTTCCCTCACGGGATCAATAAAGAAACTCTTTCTATCTATATTGCTATCTATTATCTCTGTGGGCGAGAGGTTTATTAACATCATAGCCTGTAAACGTCCCTTGTTGTTCTTTCAGTGGCTCTGGTGGGATCTGCAGCTCTTTATGGGTCAGATTGGGAACTTGAGCCCAAAGTTTAATAAACATGTACCGGTATCTATTCTCCAGAGATGCAGATGCAGAGGAGTTCTTCAACCTCTTTTATCACGCACACGTGCTGTAGATCACATCACTGAACCAACGCGTGACACATCACCGCTGAACACACGCAGGCCACATACTTTAAAAGTTTAACGTACAAATTTACCGGCTTAACTGTTAGCTCAGCTGTGCTGCCCTGCCAGTGTTACAGTTGTCTGATGTCCGTGGCTCTTTGTTGAACTCTTGAACTGAACATGCTTCTTTATTCAATGTCTCAGGGATCAAAGAGTATCGAGGCTGATGGAGATGAAGACGAAGAGGCCGAGGAGGATGGACTGATCCAACCGGCTCAAGCCTTTGCACCAAAAAGTCTCATTCTCGTGTCCAGGCTGGATTATCCCGAAATATTCAGGGTAATAAAACCATATTATTAAACTTGATTAAAAAGATACAAGTCAGGAGTTTCATCTTGCTTTTAGAGGCACTGTGGATCATCTGAGTCCACACCTCACTAAAGTACATCAGACACAGAAGAACGAGCACTGGGGTTCCTGACAGAGAGTTTGTTAAACCTCAAATGTTTTAGTGACAGACTGAATTCAAAACGTATAAATGTGCGTTTGACTCATTTCAAGATGTATAAACTGGAACTGGAACCGGCCCCAGCTTTGGTAAAAACCCTTAGTTTGTTCATCCTGAAATACAGAAAAGGAAATGCTGTAGTTTTCACTATCGGCAACATTAAGATTTCTACAAATTTCTACAAAGATTCTGATTCATCTAGGACCAAAGAACTCAGGATCTTCACTTAAACCTGCTTTCTGGAGTGATCTTTCCAGCACAAAAGATTCTCCCTTAAGCTGCAGAATCTATCACAGTGAGAGTGATGGAGGCCGTTCTCACTAACTGAACATTAAACATCTGGGATCTGTCACCTCGTAATGAACATTGAATGAATCCGGCTGATACAAACGGCCATGAAGCGCAGTGAGTAAGACGTTGGCGTTGATGTCCACTTTGCTTGTCCTTCCAGGGCTGTTTGGGTCTGATCTACACCGTGCACATCGACAGCATGTCTTTTCCCTTGGAGGGTTTGGTGGCCAACCTCTTTATATTCCAGGTTCCTGTTGCAGGTGGATCCCAGGTACGAGTGAGCGAAAGCAAAACGGCCGTACATGTTTTACGCAGGGGCAGGATGCTGCTACAGTTAGGAGCTAGAAGATATTTCCTAGCTCCACGCGTTTGTAGTGATCATGTTGGGGTGTGTCAAATTGATCACCAGAACCACTCGTCCATTTCCTGTTCAGGTTACTTCTGTATGACATTACCATTCATTTATGACAACGATAGTTTGATGTAAGCTTCAGGGAGTTTTCGTCAAGTGAGAGTGCCTTTCTTCTTGCCGTGTTGTAGCTTATGTACTTCAGGAACATCAACGTTTCAGTAAAGCAGCGTTCCTTGTTTCCTGCGATCGGTGAACGAGTGATCAAACTGGTGCAGATGCTGGCGCGGAGTGGAGGGGAAACAATCGATTACAACGACCTGTTGGGTTTTTTGTTTTGTTTTCTACAGGATCCAAAATGATCACTGGAAGCCAAATATTGATAAGTGAATGAATGAGGTTGGCACCAAACGATTGGATGCTTAGAACCAACTGGTCACTACAAACGGTGTGTGCAAACGACAGCAAAGCTGTTGAAGTGTTTATAGCTTAAACTCCAATTACAGTGAATTAGGCAACTTACACTGTAAGAACTCTCAGATCACATTGGAACATTATTGTACATCCTTACGACTGCCACAGTGGACCCCTCTCCAGTCCAGGTAAGAGTTTGTTTAGATCTCCTGAGAGCAAAGAGCCGGTATGTTCCCCGTTCCCGAGCATGACGCCACCTCAAATAGCGATGAGCCTTGAGCCCCTGGAGGCAGAACATCAGCAGTGGAACAGACACATTTGTCAAAGCAGCACCTCGTTACAACATACAGGAATGTCAGGAATTGAATGAATGAAGTTTGATTTTCACTGAACTTCACCTTTGTCTGCATCTTTAAAGACACAACCTTCAACCCTCATTTGTCACTTTCCCTGCATTCTGCAAAAACAGAACACGTTCACGCACAAGCTGTCGTATGAGCACTGACACACATTTCAGGAGTGAAGACTTTTTTCATGCAAAAATGCTCTTATGGGAAGGAACTTTTGGAATGTTCTCATCATACATCAACATACCCAACATAGCCTGTTGGTTTGCTTGAATCAGAACACTAAGTCTAGCAACTGATAATCAGACAGACGGCGCTGCAGAGTCAAACCTGGCAAACGCATCACTGTGGAAATAAAAGAGATGTGCACAACAACAACAACAATATGTCCATATAATTAGTAATAATATTATGAAACATATAGACTAGGTTTTAGGAGAAATTGTTCAGGTGCAACAGCAAGTAATTGTAATATAATTCAGTATTTGTCTCCAGTCATGTACCTGATTACTGTTTGTAATTTTTATAGTTTCATTATGTGTAACAGGTTCCTCCCCACACTGCCTGTTCTCTGCCACTCAATCATATAAACTGTGTAATTCCACCCTGCTGTCCACGCTGCTGTAAATCAAACTAGATGAGAGTCAAATGCGGCTCCAACCTGTCGTCCTCTGGAAGGTTTGTCCATAATCACCTTCTGACCTTTTGCTTTACAGAAACTGTTTAGCCTGGGAGCAGGAGACCGGCAGCTCATCCAGACGCCTCTGAACGGAACGCTGCCTGTCACATGCAAGAGTGTTGCTCTGCTCTTCCAGCAGCTGGGTGAGTGCTACGGTCACTGGTTACGATGAGATAAGACATCTGAACCGTCACGTCTCTGTCCTGCTGTTATTGTCTCTTTCTGTCCGCCTGTTGTTGAACGGTCGCAGCTCTGTGGTCATGAGGTTGACTCCATACACGATGTGATTGGCCTGACCAGAGTTTGGATTTTTGTAACAAGAGTCTGAGATTGTGTTGGAACAAACAAGTTTCTACTACACTTGGAAATCAAGTTTTTTTGTTTGCTCCACGTAAGACGGTTCCATACAATGGAGGTGCGTTACATACATGTATACAACACATAATGATTAGGCATCCATCGTGTATAGTGCTTTTCTAGCGCTATATAAGATGGATGTGTTTGGATACATTCAGTTAGGAGTTTTACAGTCAGGAGATGTTTGGATTACATGTTTCTGAGGCAAGATAATGTTATTTCGTGATGTGGATTGCTGCTGTTCACATTGCACACGTTGTGCGATGTGTTGAACCAGGCGACTCGGGCCGTTCGTCACCACATTCTTCAGCTTTGCTTAACGGAGACACGTCAGTTTTTCGACCTTCACGAGGATCAGACGTACATCTGTTAGCTTCCAGTCAAATTTAGCCTGATTCACCTGAAATCTGATGTGTAATGGAAAATTGGCTCTCGTCTGGGCTCATTTGATTAGAAGAATGTTCTTCAAAACAGCAGATTTGATTTCCTGAGTGCATCGACACCGTGCTGTTTGTTTGGACAGAGCGCGCATGGGGGGGCACTGACACGATACACATATGATGGAGGTCGTGTGGAAGTCACGCGTTTGTATCGGCGTACACACAAAACGGAATAATCTGACCGCATTAGAACCTTCAGGCTTAATACGCCTGTTTTCGTTTAGGTAGATGTTCTTTCTTTCAGTCTCCAAAGCTCCAGAACAATTAATGTGTTCACGTCCTTCTCAATAACGTGGAATGATCTTGTTCACTTGGATGTTTTAGTTTTGTCTTAGGACATTTTTCCACACCTTAGCTCGTTTGCTCAGGTCTGAATCTTATTTTCCATTTGTATCAGAATAAATTGAGCACACTACAATGGGATGCATCCAACTGCACAGTCACCTTCTCTCTTATTATTCATCAGAAAAAACAAATACAGGAAGAACTTAGAAAAAAAATAAAAAAATACAATAAAACATACCAGAGATGTGAAAAATGAAAGTTAATTTCATTTGCATTTGTAAACAACAAATCAGGCAGGTGTATGAACGGATGATTGAAATTATGTTCCTTAAATGTTTTATTACTATTACTATTACTATTATCCCATCCTCTCATCGTGCATTCATCTCTCTGCTGCCATAGCAACAGGCTGAGTCCTCGGTTCCACTCTGATCAGTTTAATGTTTGTCTTTGGTTGTAATGTGTAGTAAAACCAGAGATCCCAGGCTGCATAGCAGGTACCAGAGTTAATCATTTCCCTCCCGATTCCTCTGACAGCTGAGCAGAGGCTGGTATGTGTGGTCCGCCGATCAGATCGGAGACCCGCCGGCCAGGTGAACAAGTGTATCAGTCGTTTCCTGACGCCCATATAAGGATACGGCGGGTTGGCAGACCATCGTTTTGTGTGCACAGGTCAGCGGAGTCATCAGAGAGGAATGTGTTAAACATGTCACACTGCACAGGAAGTCTCCCCCGACCCCCGTCGGGATAAAACTGGCCGTCAACAGCCTGCTGTTTGTTGTTTGCTGTCTTTGTCCGGTCTGTTGTCCGGGGGCTGCTGCTGTCACTTTTTATTTAGGGCTCGGAAATGTGTCACAGCATTCAGAAGCTCAGTAAACATCTCTGAATAATAACAAATCCTCGCCACAGCGGTGATGGTGAGATGATTCCAGTGCACGTACGGTATTCCACTCACTGCTCATAGCAGGACCCCATCAGAACAGAGTTTTATAGTTTCTGAACCTGTTACATGAAAGCTCCACCATTGGACTTTGTGTCTCGTGCTTTGTTTCCTGTTTATGAGAGAACATCCACAGCCAGCGCCCCCAGCGGCACACATATGTCTGCCACTGTTCCTCTCTTTATCACTCCAGCGCGTGATGAATCGGTCTGTCAGCCACTCGATAGGAAACAATAACAGGAACTGTAAACTTAGAATTCTTCCTGATTGTCACGACGGTCTTGGAAATATTACTTGTAGCATATGAGAGGTTGTAATTTCCTTTGTTTTTTTCCCGAGAGGAGCTTCCACAAAGGTTTATATTCAGTGTTTTAACACACATTTGGTTTTCACTGTGATGGAGCAGGCTACAATAAAGAGGTACCACTTGTAGACCGCATGCAGGGATTCTAGCTTGTCTTCTAGCAGCTCATATTCCAAAGGTTCTTTCAGTTTGTCACTGAAATACATAACTTGAAACATTTTCCTGGTGATGTGTTCTCACCGTGTTTGCATCATATGTAGTATTTGCTTCAAAGGATAAAAACGTAGTATTGTGTTTCTGATTTTATTCGTCATTATAGCCTTGTATAATGACACTGTGACACTGTGTGACTGTCTGTGAATGTTGTCAGTCATCCATGGTATCTTGCTGGGTTCATATGTAGACAAATGGACTTGTAGTTCTCTTGATGATGTTTCGCCACTCATCCGAGGAGCTTCTCCAGTTCTCTGACTTGTGGGGAGTCCTTCTACTAGTACTAAGTTGAGTCATTTACTCACATACAGGTGTACTAATATCCCTCCCTGGCTGTCAGTCACCTGAGAGTCATTAAGTCATTAAGTGTTGGTGTCAGTGGTGGTATTAGTATCAGTATCAAATATATCACCCCCCCACTTGACAAACACTGGTTTCTGTCCATGGGTTCCGATGATTGCTGCCCCATATACGGTATCATACTTTCAGACTGTCATAAGAAGAGCATGTACGACTTAGCGTCAGACGTAGCGTAAGAATTAGCATCAGACTGAACATACTTATGATGTGTCTGACATTTCCCTCATATGCCATCGTAGTTTTGAATCACTGATGTAGAAGTGATGGAGCAAAGACACAATCATAGCTGTAAAACACTTCTGCACATGCACACACCTGCTACAGATTGATATTGTTCGAATCTGCATTTGACCTTTGGAACCCCCCCCCCCCCCCAACAAGAAGCCAAGAATGTTTGATGAATGACCTGGAACAATGTGACCGCCTTTAATTTTAATTTTCTGTTGGTCTGTTTCTGTTGTTCCAGGAATCCAGAATGTTCTCAGCCTGTTTTGTGCCGTTCTGACCGAGCACAAAATTCTCTTTCACTCCAGCAGTTACCAGAGACTCGGAGAGGCATCTCGTGCTCTGGAAGCTCTTATGTTTCCCCTTAAATACAGGTAAGGATGTGTTTGACCTCAGCAGCAGGACACTGTTCTGATGAGCAGATGTTTTCATCCCTTTCTCCTGATTTAGAAACACGTGTCTCTGCTGTATTGAAACTTTCGAATCTTAGCGTTTCTGTCACAATAGTCTGTAGATTCCTTCCTTGTCTAAACTTTTGTAGTGATTCACTTCCTGTTTTAAAATGAAGCGAAACTTCAATTTCTGCATTTTACTAATAACCATATTCCCCAACATTTCATGAAAGTTAAAAATATATTTGTGAGCACAGTTTCATTCTTTTTAATTATGTAATGTATTGTATGGGTCAACGCAGCTGTCAACAGGTGATCGCCCTGGATTTTATTTTACCCATGTAAAGAATATAGTATATGGCAAGTTTGATGACTTTAGTATTTAACAAATATAGAAAAAGTTATAAAAGTAAAGCAGTCTTGTAATATCCACTAATAACTCCTTGGGGTTGAAATTGAGAATTGAGAAATTATTTCATTAAGTGCACCATGCAGGATTAAGTGTTTATGAATAATCTTAAAAAATAATCAAAAATCAGATTATATTATCTGTCTTCTGAGGTCGTACAGCCTGTTGGAACACAAACAGCAGTAAACGTGATACATCTGCTTTAGGACATCGGGGTCCTTGGAAAACCTTGGGGAGGCACTTCTGTGGGCAACGTGCACAGTTGTCCTCTGGTCTACGTTGGTTTTAGTGTGTGCAGCGTAACTTTGAGCGGAGCAGCAAGTCCAAGTGAAGAGATGAAGGAAGGTGTTTCTCTTTTGAATGGATTAATGACTCAGCAGGCAGCCAAATGTGCCTGGGTGGGCGGCTGCACTTTCACGAAACATTCTCAGAAAAGATTTGTAGCTGCACACACACACACACACACACACACACACACACACACACACACACACACACACACACACACAGGAACTTTCCTGGATGCATTGTTAATGCAAAAACACTGTCATAGATCCTCTGTGTTTGCATGAGCTCGTGAACACATGATGGAACTATGCCTGGATGAATTAGTCTGTGGGAGGCTGAAACTTCCTCATCAGTCTTGTGTTTGGAGACACCAACATGCTGTATAACGTTGCATTGGATGGTGTTTGGTCTGTAGTTGCTCTGCCCTGTCTGGACTCCAGAGCCACATCTAGAAAGATGTCGGTTCTGGAAACGAGTGAGCGACCTTTCCAGTATGGAGTTAGGACCAATCAGAGCAAGGAACAAGGCGACGTCAGCAGAGAAACGAGTCAATGACAGTTTGTTTTGGAGAAGAGTGGAAGAGTTTGATGGAGAGACAGCGATGGAATGGAAATGAGCTCATTTCCTGTTGACGCCAAAGACAATTCAAACGACCACTCTTCATCAGCAGCAGCCATCTTTGTTATGTACATAATCACTGGGGTTGTCCTGTTAAGCCCCGCCCACAGATTCTGTGCATCAGCTACATCAGATAGACCCATGTGATTGGTCCAAACTGAATCTGTTCATAGTTAATGATCCACGGTTTGTGTCCGGACTGACCTGCAGAGACGATCCACTTTTGCCTAATTTCTAGTCTACTGTAACTTGGCAATATCAGTCATCGAGTCCATTTTTTCATGATTTAAACGTCACACCGCTCTGAGGAAAGTAGTGAGTATTTGACATGACTCAGTGGTAAAAGGTGAGTAACAGCTGAACCGGCACCAGTGTTCCCGGTCAAACCAGGTCACATATATTGATTTTTGTTTATAAATCATAATAAAATGTCTACAGCCTGTTGAGAAATGCATGAACGTCACATGCACCTCTTATCTGGAACTGTGAATGTAACACTGCAGCTTATCAAACAAACAATTCCCTGCAGGAAAATGTGTGTCTTCCTTCTTCGACAGCTGATGTGTGTGTGTTTTTTTCTGACGTACAGTTATCCATACATCCCCATTCTGCCTTCACGGCTGCTGGAGGTGCTGAGCTCCCCCACGCCCTTCATCATCGGAGTCCATTCCATGTTTCAGAGTGAAATCCAGGATCTGGTGGGTACCGATCTGTCAGGAATTACCGGTACATGTGAGATGAAGAAACAGCCACACAGACTAAATCCAGTTGGCGGTTAGGTTCAGTTTATGTAAAAATGACAAAAATCTGATCTGTGCCTGCCGCTGGAATGTCTCTGCTAACATCTTCCGTACGTCAAATATGTCACAGCGCCATCGGAATATTCTTCAACCATGTCAATGTAAAAACAACATTATCCTGAAACAATTAACATCAGCGTGAGCTCACAGAAAGTTCAAAGACTCTTTGGCGCTTCATCAAAGAGTCTGACATCACTTAGGAAACAACATGAATTAGACAGTTTGAACACATCACGATCAATTGCAGACCATTCAGTTATTTTTAAGACAAGAAATAAGGATTATTGTTGAAGACTGTTTGATTCACATAAGGGGATGATGGTGATATCAACAATATTGTACCTATATTACGTTGTACAGTAATTAAACCTTCCATAAATATTTTGTTCTCTGGGCTAATATTTTTTTGGTAGAAAGTAGCCTTGACCTCTTTTATTTACAGGACCAAAAGAATATTTCCCATTATCATATGATTATTGATTATTGTAATAATAAACACAACAACAATCGTCATCGTCATCATGATCACTTCCCCAACAATAATCACCCAAACCTGACATTGAGATGTGGCCATTTACAGGAATGAACGTAAATAGGCAATAAACGGGACGTTCTCGATCGTAAATTGGGGAGTGTTTTTAAAATGTGTATTAACAAACGTCAGACTTTTGTAAGAGACGCATCACAGCACTTAAACTCTTTTACTGGTGTTTTAATCCAAAGATTGCTCTGAGTCAAGGAGGGTTTTTTTACCCATGAAGATGAAGTAATCCATCCTCTCAGGAGATGTTTATCAGTCTGTTTTGTGACATGTGCTCACCAGTTGGATGTTATCATTGCCGACCTGGATGGAGGAACTATAAAAATCCCCGAGTGCATCCACTTGTCTCTGCTGCCTGAACCTCTGTTACACCACACGCAGACGGCGCTGTCCCTGGTAAGAAAACACCACAGCGAGGACGATCACCGACAACACAAGCACATTTCCCCACATCTGACTCATGTCTTTTTAACCTCAATCGACATGGACACAACACTAAACATCCCATTGTCCTGCACACACAACTGCCATGAATGACAAGGTAGCGATTGTTTATTTTTAGAATAGAAATCATTTATTGCCATTATACAACAGTTTGTTACAAGGAAACTGGAGCACTGCTACTGTTGGGGCAATATAATCGTAAATGAAATAGTATAAAAACTGTGCAAGAATAAACTAAAATGGAATAAAGAAATAAAGTAAAAACTATGCCAGAGTTATAAAAAAATGAACACTAAACAAACTACAAAATAAAACACAAGAAGCAGCACAATAAATGAATGAAGAATTGTCCTAACAGGGTTCTGTTCCAGAAAGTTTATTGTTGCAGAATTTTCTTTTCTATTTTCACATTAATTGACAGAACTTTGTTTCTTGTGTTTGAATTGAGTTCATCAGTAACTTGAGTTACTTGCTCCTCATGTCAACATGAACTGAACCTGCTTTCTGGAACGGGTCCCCAGCTGACGAGACACTAGAAAAGGATGAAACGGTCCACAAACCAGACATCTAACTTCTAACCAATAAACAGTACTAAACAAACAATCCAATCTTTCGGCTTTCCCAGGCTTTGGAGACAACTGGAGCAGCTGTATAGACATTGCAATTAAACAACCGTTTAACAATGAAGGAATTGATAAAAAAGAGAATAAGAAATGAGAAATAAGAATTGTTGATATTGGAAAGTCACATGCTGTGTGATTTATTCCCAGGTGGGTGATCTTGTATTTTCACTATCTTGTTCACTATCTGCTGAGTCATCACGTGCAGAATGTTCATTCATGTTCTTACTACACTTATTGAAAGTCTCTGTTCACGAGAGCAGTGAAATGAAGCGATAAACTGTTTCTCTCAGGTTTTGCACCCTGATCTAGAGATAGCAGACAACGCCTTCCCCCCGCCTCGCACTGCCCCCTCCAACCTCAAGTTGTTGGTAAGTCTTCTTCCTTCAGTCAGTGGACATGACGTCTGTCAGTTCATGTTGGAGTTAAAGCTGTGTCCCAGTTCTGTTGGATGTCTGAGGTCTTAACTTGTCATGATGTAATCGCTGGGTGAAAAATGAGTTGTTTGCATTCCATTTTCATCACAACATGGTTGTCATTATTGGCACCCATGTAGTCTAAGAAATGAAAATGTGCTGTGGACAGAGCAAACAGAAGTAGACCTATCTGTCAGACGTACGTTTAAATAATTTTTTTAAATTGTTTCATTTGTTGTTCTGTATCAAGCATGAGTTGTTGAGTTGCCCACAAAAGTTCCAAGCAAAATTTCAGGAGATATTTTGTATTACGTTCTTAAATTTCGTGGGGGCCAATAATGATGAGCAGGACTGAAGTAGGTTAGAAAAAAATCTGTTCTTGGACTAGGTTACACATATTCCGTGGTATTCCACGTACAACTACACGACAACAAGTAAAACAATTGTGTGTGTATGAGTCATTGGAATGGACACACAAGACCTGAGTGATACTAAACCACTACAGAAACTGACAGATTGGATATCCGAACAATAAGCTGTAAGTCAGCGGAGCGTTGTGTTAGCAACTTCCTGTCCTGAGCTTGGACAACGACCGCTGACAGCAATTGGAACTCACTGTGAGACATGAACTAAGATGAATAAATCGAATGTGCAGAGGTAACCAACATGTTGTGATCAAACGTTCCAGGACAAGGAGGTGAGGGCCGTCTTCCTCAGGCTGTTTGCACAACTCTTCCAGGGCTACAGGGCCTGTCTGCAGCTCATCCGCATCCATTCCGAACCCGTTATCCACTTTCACAAGGTAAGAAAACACAGAGAAATAAAGTTTTAGTGCTGCATCAAACTTTTCCAGAAATCGATTTTCCACTTTCTGACCGTTTGATGAAACATTTGCTGAGCAGACACGTTGTTATAATCTACCCAGAGTGTGGAAGCCAAAGTTCAGCAGTGAGTGTGGAATTACGTGTAAAGAGATCGACCTGATTTTGTGTGTGTGTGTGTTTGTGTGTGCATGCGCACATGTTGGGGTTCTATCATTCTGGTTTTGACACAGTCCTCTAACCTTGGCCAAAGCCCGGCGATGAGCCATATGAAACATATTACGGTTACGTTTTTTTTTTTGTTTTTTTGCCTGCTATTTTATTTGTTTGTGTCTGTTGCGTCTCCGGGGTAACCACTCAGCACATCACCCTTGAAGTACCCCACATGGATTCTATTAGAAACAAATGCTCAGCTCATTGGCCTGGAATCGCTGAGTGAGGAAGCGACTTCAAGTGTTTTATCTTTTCTGCCCACAAGCAGAAATAATTATGCTTGAAAGTGGATTACATTTATTTGCATTGGGTTGAATTATTTTCTTTTCGTACATCAACGTTTGATTTCCTCATTAAAAGATGCCGACCTAAGATCCTGCTCTATAAATAGCGAGCTGCAGTATATCCACGTATCCCATTTCTCACATCTGTGTGGGATTTTCACTGTTCTCCTTCTGACATTATCCAGACAGCCTTTCTAGGCCAACGAGGTCTGATTGAGAACGATTTCCTGACCAAAGTTCTGGATGGCATGGCCTTCGCTGGCTTTGTGTCAGAGAGAGGTCCACCTTATCGAGCCTGCGATCTTTTTGATGAGGTGCGTTCGTTCACTTTAGTCACATCCACTCATGGATAAAACCTGTCACTGCTTTCTGATGGACATCACCTCCGTTTACTTTGTTTTCTAATTGTTCTCTGTACTTTGCAGCTGGTGGCCTTGGACACGGACAGCTTCAGGGAAGAAGAGCTGAACCCTGCAAAGCTGCAGAAGCATGTCAGGGAACTCTCTGAGCAGCTCTACAGAAATGTAAGACGTAATGCAGTGCGTAGCACACCAAAAAAATAGATGCAGCAAATATTGCAATATTTTATTATTATCATTTCATATGTTTGATTTTATATTTATATTTTTATATTATTATTATTATTGTTATTATTATTATTGTTAGTAGTAGTAGTATTTTATTTATATTATTTATTTTGTTGACTGTTTTATGCAGCAGTTCCATTATTTAAATCTGCATTAATATAGTTTACTGGACCACTGTAAGTTTGTTTTCAGGGAAGTTGGAGTATTAAGATAGAGGTAATTAGTCAGTTTTCATAATAAGTTTGTATGGTGCAGGCATACATATGACATGTGACATGTATGCATACATTTGATTTGAATTTCAGTGGACATCCAAACGACAAATTTTATTCTTCTTATGAATATGTTACTATATGTACTATACACACGCACACACACACATACACAAGCATGTCTTATCACAACAAAGTGTCTTGATGAGCTCCTATTGTGGGTCTGTGGCAATTCCCACCCTTAATTCATGGTGTTCTTCGGTACCTCAGGAGAACCCAAACCCCCACATGGCATTCCAGAAAGTGCCCAGGCCGTCAGAGGGATCCCACCTGCGTGTGCATCAGGTACCCTTCCCTTTGCTTAGCGACGATCAGGTGGAGAAGCTGCTGCAGGAGGGCGTGGCCAAGCACACCAACGTCCCTCCATACACACGACCTGACAGGAAGTGTGTCGTCCCTGCTGGACCGCCTGTCGGTAGGACTCATTTCTACCACCGCAGCAACCTGATATAGTAGCTCAAAGATGGGGGTGTCATGTTTGGGCAGAGATTCCTCGTCTAATCTCATCTGTCTGTGTTGTCCAGTGTCCATTATGGGAAAGACCGGGACTGTGTTTAACAGCGCTCGCAGGCTGGAGGTGGTGAGAAGCTGCATCTCCTTCATCTTTGACAACAAGACACTGGAGACGGAAAAGGTGACTCACGCCGACTTTTATTAATCCACTGAACGGGCTTGTAAGCTACAGCCATGTTTGTCTTACACACTTTGAGCTTCACTTACTCACCTCTCTCAACCCAGTACTGCCCAGCTGGCCATGCCCACTCTCATGCTAAAATGTCCTACCTGGCCACACTCACTCTCCCATCCTTGCTCTTACTTTATCTGTTTTACCGCTTTACCGTTTAACTTTTACTGAGCAATTCAGTAGCAGTTTAGCAAATTGCTCAGCAACTGAGCAATTTAACGTTCATTACTTCAACAAGATCGGCATCACATTCTGCTCACAAATTGCCGTTAGATTGGTTCTATTTTCTCTGCAAACACACTTTGAGAGCTGGGAAAGTCATGTGATGCGTACAGTCTGATCACAGTCTGCAGAGATCTGCACCGTTGAAATGGCGCAGAAATCCAGCTTTCGAAGAAGCAGTCCAGCTGGCGGTCGACACCATATCCTCTCACACTCTTTGAACCCATAAAGTCTCAATAACCCAAGTAAACAACGGTCCGACTGCAGAGACTGTTCAACATACACATCTGGTGACTGTAGTTAGCAGGGTTTTTGTTTTGCCTTCTAACACCTTCTCTGTCCGTCTTCTTACAGACTCTTCCAGCTGCACTTCGAGCCCTGAAAGGCAAAGCAGCTCGCCAGTGTCTGACTGAGGAGCTCAGTCTTCACGTCCAGCAGAACCGAGCCATACTGGACCACCAGCAATTTGACTACATCATCCGCATGATGAACTGTGCTCTGCAGGTAATTCACCTTTGGGAGAAGTGACGTGCTAAAACGTGTGAAATCACACACATTGGTCAGTTGAATTACATTCACACACTGCTCAGAATTTGATTTTGTAGAGAAGCCTCACATACTAACCTTGTACATACAGACTTTACTCACACACAAATGCTCCTCCACACTGTCAAAATCTGAGTAAGTTGCTGTCATCTGTTGATTTATGTGGTGATATCGGTTGATTCCATTTTCTACTGTGCTGAAAATAAATCAATACTCAATCTGGCCTTGGATAGCGAAGAATATAGTTATAAACTGATTGTTAATTGTCAGTTATATCAACTTCCGTATTTAATGTTCAGATCCTGGTCACTGATCAATCCAGAACATTCACAACCATTGCTACGTTGTGCAGCTCACTGCATTCTATTCATTAACTGTCGGTGACATCAGGTGAGACATGGTGGGGCAGTGGTTAACACTGTTGCCTCATATCAAGAAGATCCCACAAAAGCATGCTGAGTTTAATTGGTCACTGTAAATCACCCGTAGGTGTGAGTGTGAGTGGTTGTCTGTCCTTCATGTGGCCCTGTGATGAGCTGGTGACTCTCAAAGGTTTTACCCTTGACAGACCAAAACCCATAACCGGTGCAAACGGGAGATGATGAATGAACAAATGAGTGAAGAGTCCACCTTTGTTAATATCATCACCAAACAGGAGTCTTCTTGCGCAGTCAGAAGGCATTCCAGATACATTGAGCTAGTTGAAAAAACGTATATGTAAACAAATACTGAAGTCATGACTCATAAGACATAAGTAATAAATCAGGACATTCGTCTTCAATTTTACAAAACAATCCATGCCTGAGGTCATGGTATAATGGACAGTAAAACAAAAAATGCCTTTCATCCTCAACCACCCCTCGATCACATAATTGACATTTCCTGTCTTCTTCTGGAATAGAATAAAAACTACCAGTTTCCAATACCAGAGGTAAGATACATTATGTTTTAATGCTCACATTTGAATGATGACGAATAGTGGAACACAGACAACTGTTCGTCAGGGGTCGCCCTAGATCAGTTTATCAGGACTCGACTAGTCTGGCCTGTCCAGACCTTCGCTTTTCTCCCTGGTTTCCTTTTCGTTGGTATGTTGTTTTTGTCCTGTTACAGCTGTTGTGTCTGATCTCCACCAGTGGCTGGAAAATCCCAGTCCAGTACAGTACTGCTGAGTTACTCTGCCCGTGCTACTTAACTTGTGATTCTTGACACCAAATGAATGCACGAGAATAGAGAATAGAGTATTTGAAAACTCAACATCTCCAGTAAGTCGGTCACTCCTCCTGCTGCACGGTTCCTCTCCTCGTCCTCCACTGCTTTTTCTCACATTCCTGAGTTTGTGTTTGTTTACAGGCGTCTGTCTACATGTCGTAAGAGTGAGTCCCAGCAGTGCTGCTCCTTGTTTATCAGACGGTGTGTTTGTGTCTCTCTGGTGCCCTCGTGCTTGAGCTGCTCGTCAAAGCCACTGAGAAATGTGTTTTTGTGCATCAGGAGTCAGTGAGGCTTCTCGCGGCCAGAGCAGCACAATCTTTATTGGTACTCGTGTTTTACTGCCTTGAATGTGCCCTTCCAGGGATTTGAATCATTTTAAGCAGTCCTCAGAGAGTGCAGCTTTTATGGTGCGACTCATTTTTTATCATCCTTATCCCTACATGTGCCCAGGCTAGAAACACACGAGGTCACTCCACGTGTCATTTGGTCCTCAAAAATGGGCTGGAATGAAGCCAAAGTGTGTGTGTGTGTGTGTGTGTGTGTGTGTGTGTGTGTGTGTGTGTGTGTGTGTGTGTGTGTGTGTGTGTGTGTAAGAGAAAGAACAGTTGACATAACATTACTGAACTGAAAAGTCATCATTCATGTATATTTGTATTATTTTTCATGCTTTCTTATTATACTTGATAATTATATATACTTTATAATTCATGTCTTATATATAATCGTTGTTATTATTCTTGTTGTATGTATATTGTAGAAGATTGTATACATATCATATGTGGATAAATGTGAACTCACAGTGGAGATGCATTCAGTCATTTTTAAAGGATCTGTTGATATTGCAGTGATATATGATATCAACTAACACACATGGAAACAAAGGATCTGACTTTTCCAATATTTGTGATAGAATATAAATATTTAAATCCATCAACAGCCGTGCAGTAACATTTCAGAGTTCCTCAAGCAAGTTTTACAGAGCACCGAGACTCAGTGCAGCGCATCCACACGGGGCAGAAATAATTTGAAACATGGAGAAGAGGCTTGATGTCGATCCTTCTGCAAACCACAGTCGGACATTCTGACAGCCTTTACTGTGCGCTTTCATTGTGCATTGTTCGTTATTCCATCTCCCTCTGAAACATTGAATCCAGGCGTTTGCTCAGCTTTTCTTTTTTTAGTTCCAGCTCCATTGTAAGTTCTTGTTTTTTTTCCTCCTCCGATGAGATTTGAAAGGAGTATAAATAGTAAATGACTGAGCCAGTAATTACTTACATGTTCTGCACTCTGCCCTTTTCTTTCAACGCCACGTATGAGCCCCAAAATGATTTTACAGTGTGTACACCGCTCCCACCACTCTATGTGTGTGTATGTGTGTGTAAGCGATCCCTAGTAACTCACAAAGTCAAAGTGACCTATTCTGTAAAATATGTTGCCTGCTGACAGCACGATGTCTCATTAGGACCGCTGCTATTCGTTGATGTGACACGTTAATTCACAGTGAAATCATCAGTTACAGTTACAACAGTTATCATGTGACTGTTGCCTTCGGGCTAAATTACACTCCTGGTTACGGGACAGGTGCTGGTCTGGAACACAAACGTGTACGATAGGTCACATGGGAGCATATCACAGTCAGGTGGTGACTTCATTTGTTTTTCCTCTGTTCGTAATTCAGACTAAAATGTTGATGCATCGAGGAGGTTATGGCGAGAAAAACGAGCTTCCTGTTTAAACAACTGCTTGTCGTCCTTATCTGTTGCTCTGCCTTAAATCACACTAAGTAATGAAACCCCCCACACCCCCACCCCATTACAGCTTTTTGAGCTAATTGCACAATAATGTGTGTGTGTGTGTGTGTGTGTGTGTGTGCATGCGCTGGTCAGTGCTGCAGCTCTGGGAAGTGAACGTTGCACACGCCATGTGGGGGAATGAGTCCCGCTGTGGATGTATCCTGGCATCCCAACCATTTCCTGTCTGATAGGATTATGAGCCCTCTGTGCGCTGCTCTCTCATGGCCGAGGGCCTCATGTTGGTGCTCAAAAACACACTGAATGGCGGTTTACTGTGAGAGAGGATTAGGGCGGGAGGTTCGCGGGGGGGAAGGGGGAGGAGGAGGTGTAGGGGGTGCAGCAGTGTTGAGTCCATGTTCCACAGTTCCACATGATCGCCAGCTTTGACGATTATATACGTATATATATATACATTGTATTATACATATGCTGTTGGATCACTTCATCTCAACACACACACACACACACACACACCTCACCCTAATGGCTTGTGGGACCTCTAGCACATCATTGGTCATGAACTTATACTGTACTGTAACGTAATGTTATCTTCTTTATTTCTACAGGGACCATGTGCAATAGAACTTTAAACTTGTAAAACAGAACATGCATGTGCATCACGCACGCACGCACACACACACACAGACATATACACACACACGCTCGCAAACACCTCTCACCCTAAAGGCTAGAGGAGCCTGACGTACACCACTGTTCAAATACTTGAAATGTAACAACAGGGGCAATGCACAGTAAAACACCCATCCACATACACAATGGGCAGTCTGAAGTACACCTTTCAAATGCTTGTAATTGTATTTATTGATACAAGGAGAACACAGTAAAACATTAAACTTGTAGAGAAAACAACACCCACACCACACCATAAAGCTAGAGGGGCCTGGGGTGCAACACTGTTCAAATACTTGTAATGTTCATTCATTCATTCATTCATTATCTCCCACTTGCTCCGGTTACATGTACAGCTGTCAACAAGTGAATGGCAGGGTTCACCAGCTCGTCACAGGGCCACATGAAGGACAGACGACCATTCCCCCTCACTCACTGACATTCACACCTGTGAAGCAACAGTGCTAACCACTGTTCCACCATGTGGAACTTGTAATGTAATCTCAACAGGGACAATGCACAGTAAAAGATTGAACTTGAACTTGAACAGAAAACAAAAGAAAATGCGGAACACCCACAAACACACGCACACACACAGGTATTTCACAGGTAGGTTAGCCTTCACAACAGCCAGCTTGTCCCCATTCTCCCTGTGGTTTGTTTAACAGTGAGTCAATGGCGTCTTACATTATTTAAAAGAATAAATCAGCTGTGAGAACATGGCCTCCGTCTGCAGCCTCGGTGGCCTCGACGAGCGTCCTTACGTAACAGGGTCACTGGGAATCTGACCTGGGTATCATTCCCATGCCACTGATCTGTTTCTCCAGTTGTGTCCAGTATGAGCCAGGTAAACATCTGCCTTAATCAGATTTCATGCAGCGGCTCGAACATGTGACTCGCACTTCCTGTTCACGATTCAAGCCGCAATTAACAGTAAAAGCCGATGAGTTAATTTGATGTACGTGTGCAGACACAAAGGTCTCGTAGATGAATGCTGTGAGTGTCATGTGTTCATGCCGGAACGTCCCAGAGCAGACAGGAAGTTGCTTTTTGCGTACATCCTCTGCATTTGTGTCACATGCTAGAGCTCCTTGTTTGTCCTCGCTGAATACGTGTCTGACGCAGAATAGCTGCGTTAGTCATCGTTTTGGTTTTAGCTCCGGCAGCCTGAAGAATGAAAAAGAATGAGGCTCAAACCAACAGCGAGAATTACAGTAAATAATTGGAGGAAAGGAAGACAGCGGGATGTCGTCGCAAAGACAAACGCCCTCCTCGCCGTCATTCCTTGAAATCCCCAATAAACACATTCTCCTCATTCTGCTGCACGATTGGCTGCTGAGATCTAAAGACAATACAGAAAATCTGACTTTATTTAGAACAGAATGGAACACAAAGTGCTGTCAACCAGCCCACAAAGCAAGAATAATTAGAAAACACATAACAGAGATAAAACGTGGAAAAATAAAACAAAACAATAATTAAGATCAATGTAAATGTGTAAAAAAAATAAGTAAATGAAACCTAGATAACATAATAAAAATAATAATAATATACTATGTATAGAGCACTTTTAAATGAAACATTACAAAGTGCTTCAACAACAGCAAAGACCACAGAACAAAAAAAGTAAAAAATATGAAAACAAGCAAACAAACAGAATACCACAAAAGTAAAGAAGTAACTGAGGAGTAAAAAACAGACAATAAAAAATAGCAACAGCAAAAGATGAGCATAGAACAAGGTAAAAAATGACGAGGAGCAGGTTTATAAATTGTGTTTGAAGAAGTGGTGTGGCAATTAAAATGAGTAAAAGCAAGACAAAAAGAAATTAAGACAAAAATTAAGAAAAAAAAAGAAAAAGCAAGTAAGTAAGCAAAAATATGTCATAAGAATTGATTTAAAAGATGTCTCCTGGGGTAGGTCGGGGACCCTCACAAAAACGAAAAAAATGAATATGACGTATAGATAACTTTAGTATGAAACCAGTTTTCATTCTGTCCAGCATCAGTTCTGTGTTGGTTCACAGAGCTTCTCGTCCTGCAGCACATCAAAGCTTTGTGTCAGTGACAGGTGACAGTTAGCTACGTAAACCCGATACAGAAAATGTAACCTTTTCTTCTAATAAACAAAACTTGGCTGCATGTGAAGAGAATGTTTTCTGTCCCAACGGCAGATGATGTGCATCACTGACGTGTTAAATATTCACACTTTCTGCTGGTTTCCACTTGTTGCTGGTCACATGCTGCCTTGTTGCTGGTAAACAAAGCTTTGGTGCTGCTCCAAGGTGGGACGAAGAAAAACACTGCTGGCAGAAATAATAGTGTGTGTGTGGGGGGGGGCGGAGGGGGTTGCATTTCTTTCTGTTTCTTTCTGTTGTTTCAATAGCAGCACGATCAAGAAACTGCTGCTTCCTTTCTCCTTCCTTGACATACAGCTAATAGTTGCATGAAGAAGTCAAAAGTGCCATGGGCTTGTTCAACAAAACAGTTAATCCTGAAATATGGGAAACTCTTCAGTTTTCTGAAGTTTCTTATGTTTGAATCCAGTTGATCAGTAACTCTGAAATGAGTTTTCTTCATTGCAGGTTTGACAAACTTTTACTTTTTTTACTTAAAGGCGCATGTTCCAGAAAGCAGGGCTGAATTAAATGCTTGTAAATGGACAGCTTTCAACCGCATAGTGTTACTAAGTGATATTACAGAGCTTAAATTTATAACATTTTCAAAATTTCAAATTTATTGGAACCAAATTCTTGACAGTTGAGGACATTGTGTGTTAGTGTGTGTGATACTCCGACATGTCCAGGTGTCTGACATCCTGGCGTGCACCAGGTCTGAGTGCTGTTGTTTGGTCTAAAGTTCACTCCGGCCGTCCTTGTTCAGAGTTCAACAAATTAAAGCCCTACAAAGCTCAGGACCCATAAGTACCAATTTCCTGTGAATAAGGTACTTTGGTACTTTGGAGTCCAACTCGCCTCCGATTCTCATCAGTCTCAGTGATGCTGGAGTTTTCCGTGGGCCCCTGCTCCTAAGCCTTCTATCCTATTTTTCATCGTAATGCCGTCCTGTCGAAAGCTCTTTGACCTACAGCAATCAGCAGCGAGGACATGGTGGGGGCACACACACCGGTTTTATTTGGACCTAACATCAGTTATCATACGCAGCGTCATACCCAGTTCCTTTGAAAATGACCTGCGTAATTTAACTAATGACGGTATTCTAAACTGTTTCAAATGTTGAGATGCGTCAGTGTTTAATTTCCAGTAGAATCAACACTGACTTCTCAAATGTTTCAATGCTGCACATAGTGTTTTTCCCGAGCGCTGCTTGTAGAACGCAGCAGGACATCAGGGACGATTGTGTCGAATTGTAGATTATATAAGACAATTGAAAGCACATGTCATAACATTGGAACGGGGCAGACTGAGTGGCTCTGGCTGCCTGTTCGTTTTAAATCATGGCGTTGACATTGAGCAGGTCAGAACATCTTTATGTAACAGGAAGTTGTACTTGCTTCAGACAGGTCCTCTGCCCCCCCCCCAGCCTCTGCACAGGTACACCGCTTGTATTTCATCTTCTTCTTCTTTCGGCTTTGTCCCTCTTCAGGGGTTGCCCCAGCGAATCATTGATTTCCATCTTTCCCTGTTCTCTGTAACCGTGGTAATTCGGGATGTGCCAGGTTGAACTCTATTTCTCACTATCTGTGACCTGGGGGCTTTCTTTGGGGCCTCTGGTGAAAAGATGTAACCCGTCTCCTGCTGTGTCCGGCCCTGCTCTCACTTGTCCCCCTGATGTTCGACCCACAGGACTGTTCCAGCTCGGAGGAGTTTTCTGTTGCTGCTGCTCTGTTGCCGCTGTCCACCGCCTTTTACAGGGTAAGAACATTTATGCCTTTCATGTTTCACACACACACACACACACACACACCCTTTGAAACAGAAACAAATTAATACACGCTGTTTCCTGTGACGCTGGAGCCGTCACGTTTCAAACCACAGTTGGTAAAGTAATCAATCAGTCGTGATACATTCCTACTTGTGTGATATCATTTTGAATTTGCACCTAATTACCGCAACAGACACATCATTTGTTCAATAGGCTTCATGTGGGATTTCCACACAATCCATATTCTTAACACTTCATGAATCAGAAAATGATGTACAATGCACATGTCACGTGCTGTGGGTGAACAACGCAGAAAGGTTTTTAGCGGTGTACAATGTGTGTTGTTGTTGTTGCCTGAGAGGTGGTTGAGTGAGCATTTCCTGTTTTGCGGAGACAGACAGGATCAGCTGTTGAAGAAAATGTCCTGATTTGATTGATGAATAAATCACATTTGTATTGTACCCGCCCGTAAAGTCTTGTTCTACTGTAGCAAACATTCACTGTGGCCTTTGGTTTTCATAGCAGAATATCAACTACAGCGCTGCGGTGCTCCCCACAGCTGTGTCTCCATAGCTTGCTTGTTGCCACGGGGACAGACACAACTGTCCTCATTGGGTTTATGTCAGGTACCAGTGGCATACCCTGATGGGCCGGGCCAGGACCTGGTCTGCGCTCTCGCCACCACATGACTCATGCTGCCGGGCTGATGTAACTCTCTCCCATACACAGTATGTCGTCGTTTTTTTCTCCAGGATCATTCGTCAGTAATGTCAGTATTTTATAACAGGATCTGCCCTCCGGTGTCACTTACAAAGCTGTTTTTGTCAGAATGAGCACTCTGACTTATTCCAAGAATTAGTGTTTGGAAGGAACTAGTCACATGTAACAGTGTTATGTAATTTAATTACAAAATCACAGTCATATCAGTATAGTATATATTGTCACCCCAGGTTTGTTTGGGGGGTTTTGTGTTTGTTTTTTTCAAAAAGTAGAAATAACTGAACCAAATCATCTTGGTGAACTGCCTTAGCTAAAAAAAAATATTACTTTGTAAAAAAATGACTTAGAATATGACGATATAGCGGTTACATTACTGGGGACAAATATGTAATTAAATTACAGTTACTCATGGAAATATTCATGATTCTGCCGCCCTCTAACTGCCTAAGAATAATCATTCAGTGCAGCTATCCACTGAGGTCTTTGTGTCCATTTCAGTAACTGTTCTATTTGTTGTCACTGTATTAGTCTGTAGAATACCAAGGAATGTGTTGATTATAAGAACAAGAACATTTCTTTGTCAATCTATCATGTTGTGACGAAGCATCTGTCGGTGACCGACTCCAACGTCCACTGCAAGCAGAATGCATACTGTGTTCCACCTGAACAACTGGCAGAATGTTTACTACTAGGTCATATATATTTGTTTGTCCTGGTTTGGTGTGAATCAATGCTGATGATGTGAATTGATGTGTTTAGTGATTTTAAACCAGTTTGACAGTAGTTGGTGTTGATGCTGCTGGAAACATTGGAAACAGTCGACAACATGTAATTAGTGACACTGCTGTACTCTGTACTACCAGGGGAACAGTCACATTTCCAAAGTAGCTTTCCCATCACTGGTCAGAATTCACATGTATTTGTTATTCACAGAGTCATGTGACCGGTCCCAATCCTGAGGGAAAGTGAGGACAGAGGGGAATCAGTCAAAGAAGATTCTGTAATCTTTGTTTCAGTGGCACAAAGATCAGACAGGGGAAATGTGACTGAGACCAAGTTTGGTAATGGTGGGTCCTGCAGCTGTTGTCATGGGTCGGAGGCCCTGCAGGGCGCTGATATATCACCGCTGACTCCTCAAACCTTTCACGTTTCCGAACATGTTCTAACAACATGTTTTCACCCCGTTTGCATCACATTACGCAACGCAGCCCAAGAAGTCTGGTCGAAATAAGTTAGATGCCTTCGAAGAACAGTATGTACCATGACACTGGTGGGTTTAGATAGCAGACAGATTCATGTTTCAAATGTACCAACGCCCCCTGTGACCCGCCACAGTCCTGTCATATACTGTTATCAGCACACCGAGACGCTATTAGCGTCAACTGTTAGCTGAGACGTGGCAGTGAGTGTCATCGACAGACCCCTGGACCTCCAATGGGACCAGACAAGAGGCGAAGTGGAACTTGATGTTACCTTATCGTGCTGTTTTTGTCGGAGGGACATAGTCTGCCAAGAAATAACAACTGCTTTTGTTTTCTAAGTCCAGAACATTGTCTGAGACAGGCGGTCACATTACTCGTCATGCCACGTTTTTTAAAAATGTGAAATACGTTATGTGAGATCTGAAAATGTCTTTTAGAAATAGATGTGTGTAACTGCACGTTTTTGGTTAGAAATGTGCCTTTGTGTTCATCCCGGTGTGTTTTCACAGAGGGATTCAGCCCTCGTCGACACAAACAGCAAAGTGTTGTGAAGGTTCATCCATTTACCGCCCCGAACCACATTACGTGCTCAGACTCATTTAGAGCCTTTGTTTTTCCGACACAGGAGCCCAGGGGTCCGTTCCAGAAAGCAGGCGTGATGAAAACCCTTTACCCTGAAATCTGTTTTCTATCTGTAAAATGTAGCAGGTTTGAATTGGGTTTCACAGTAACACTGACATGAGTTTCCCCTCAGTTCAGGATGAACAAACTCAGGACCGACCCCAGTAGTGCCTGAGTGGTGCGTTCCAGTTGCCACCCTCGCCGTCTCAAAATAATGAAGAATGTTAATATTAACATGCATAGTAGTGCTGCTGTGTGTTTGTTTTGAATGGTTTTGTTTTTGTGTTGCCAGTTCTGTTCAGAAGTTTATTTAGAAGATCATGGCATCAAGATGATGATGGTGTGTTCCAACGTCTGAGCTGCGGACAGGGAGTTTCAAACAGAACACCCCCTTTTACCTCTGATACCTGAGTTCAGAATCCTACATGGCGTCAGTAGCTCAGTTTTCTGTCAGTGTGAACTTGTTTTTATATCACTTGGTCTTTTGTGTCCATTTCTATGACATACACACACAACCTCGAACATCTGACACAACTGGAACGTACCATTATTTCCTTTTGGTTTCCGGCACATTCTCAGGCTTTGAAAGACGTGTTAATGCATCTGCTGCAGTTGAGTATATTGACACACACACACACACACACACACACACAAATATCACTGTGTTGAGGCAGCCCGCTCCAAGGCCTCTTCTCTCAGGAGTCAGACATCGGTCAGGTCTGTTTAATATTGTTGGACAAATTCTGGCAAGCTCAGGCCGTGTCCATGCCTCCAGTGATCCTCTACCCACTGGCCCTCGAGTCTCCAGCCTGGGGAACGTGGGAATCTGCCGCTCCGCAATCATCTGCCCACAGACACTGCCAGAGAAGGAGTGTGTTTTGTTTTCTCTCCATATGTTGACACTGACCAGCGTATGTTATTGACCCACATTCTAAAATACTCAGCTGTTTTGCTTTTTGGGATTCTTTGGTGGTTTCCCCAGCTCCAGCTCGACCCGTCTTTGACCGTCTCACTCCAGGCATGACACAGCAGAAAAGTTTCAGATGTAGAATGAAGGTGAAACTGATTTGCAAAAAGATCTGGTCGTCCAGATCATACTGGGACGGTGCCGTTTGTCTGCGGCGGGAAACATTTATCTAAAAGCCACACAACCTTTGTACAGAGGCCTTTTGTTAGAGGTGAGGTTTTATATTTTGTTGTGATCCTCTAATCTGTGCGCGCTTCCTCTGGCATTCATTATCTGGTGATGGGGCGGGTTTATCAGGAGATGAATAGGTGCCATTGACATCTGAGTCAGCTGTTGTTTTGGCCTTTGCAGTCCTGCGTAATGTTTCATCATACATTTGAATGTGTCAGCGTAGTAAATGTCTCTTTGTGGGAAAAGCGGCAAACACTTTCCGACGTTCTCTTTCTCGGCTGTTAGCATTCTTTCTGACATAGTTTATGCATTTGGCAGAATGATCAAGTGAAGACGTCCAGGGTGACGTTTGTGTCTCAGAAACATCTCTGTGTTTACTGTCTCAGAACATTTGCTGGTACATTGTGTTTCCATACAGTCGTGTCCTGTATGGAAAGTATCAGCCTGATGGATTGTTTGTTTTTTTCATAAAATTCATCTTTTGGATGTAGATGTCCTCACAGAATGCTGACTCATGAAGAAATGCACCAGTGAGGAGATGGATTGTGTGCGGGTCAGACGCCCAGTCCCACTGAGACGGACTGTTTTTTTGGGAATGCTGTGAATTCCTCCCAAACACTTGTGTACGACGTTGCTGCCTGAAGGCTGCTGACATATCAGACGTGACGGCCCTCGCCCGGCGTTCAGTCTCCTCAGCCCAAAGATCATCTCCACGTCTCCAACGGAGACAGCTGACGAGTGTGATGTCCGGCTGATGTTAGTGGGTCGCAGTCAATCATACCATGAACCTTTGGGATCATGTCCCAAAGTTCAAAACAAGATCTCCAGTCCTGATAGCCTCTTTCCTTTTGACCTAAACGCAGCATTTTCCCCCTTTGTCTCCTCTTGTGGTTTTGTAGCGTGTTTTTCTGCCTCAACCCTACATTCCTCCTTTTTCACAAGTCAAGTCACACAGCCAGATGGGTCTGATAGTACTACACTCCCGTCTTCCCTTCATCTTTACATCCTCATTTCCTTTCCTCCTCCCTTTCCTTTTATTCCCCCTTCCTCGTCCTCCTCCTTGCCCATCTGTCTCGTGAGCGTCACATTTGTAATACATGACCTCGGTCAAAATGACCTGCACATTTCTCAACAGTCCAGAAAGTACAGCTTAGCTGAGTGGAGACGGCGTAGACAAATTGCCCACACACACATGCAAACACACACCCACGCAACATCTGCTGCGAGACACGTAACCCTGCGAGGTATCACAGCGCTGCTCGACATGTTTGTCACGTTTGTCATGTTGTTTATTTATGAGTTGCTTTCATTTATCCTGTTGGTTTGACCTGTGTGTGCACTGCAGCACATGAACGTCTTTCTCTTCTTGCCACGGGACGGGACATTGAATCCCGACATTGAATTGAAAGTTTTTCTGTCCCGCACTCATCAGGAATCAGCTCTGCTGCTGGACATCCTGAAAACAGCAATGTTGCTTAATGACTGATGTAACATTGAAGGTCAGCGCCGATGTTTTCAAAGTCTGACTCCCTACACTTAAGTCAAATAAAGATTTACTGGCTTATTTTTTCTGAAATAATGTGGCATATTCAGTGCAATTTCAAGGATTCAACCATAGAAATCGTTTCAGCTATGTAATGAAACACCATTTTTTAATGTTTTTATTTCATATGTTTGATAAAGCACAAACAGCAGCAACAGACCACGTCAACCATCAAACTGTGGGGGTTGATACGTTCATATTTTCAGATTCTAATAATAAACACTTCAGGAAAACTCCCCTGCAATGCACAAAGCTTCAGAAAAGGTAAATGCTCATTTAGTGCATAAGAACAGACATGCAAGCACACACAGCACAGCCCGTCTCTCTCCCATGCCACTGGGAACGGAGCTGTTTTGTTATTTGGGTTCTGTCCATAATAGTCAGAGTATCAACTCTTTCACGCCGTGAGCTGAGCATCACACATTCCCCCTACGAGGTTTGTTTTTCCCCCAGCAGCAGGTTCTCCACCCGTCAGTCCACACGGGTGAGGAGAAGACCAAGCACTCCAGGTGCAGAGAGACGTGTCACCATCTCCAATCCAGTGATTTCACTTCATGGCTCTGGGGCTTTTTTTCACCCCACTTCTCTCCTACATTTTTCACAACCTCCGTTCCTTCAAAGTACGGACGCGTTGAATGCTCAATGAGAAGTTGATGGTGCACTAAGAGTTGCAGTGATGCAGAGAGTTGAACTGAACGATTGCGGACACACATGGTGTTTGCTAGAGACAGTGTCACCATAGAAACGGTCGCTAAGAATCTTATGCACAGGAGAAAAATGAATTTTCTAATATTATTTGAAGTGTAACAACATAAAAGCATAGATATTCCTGACATATTAAGTCAAGGAATTTAAAAACCCTCACATTTTTCTGATCCGTCTAGATCTGAACCCCATCGGAACCCTCCAGAAACACATGGACGACACACTCACTCGTGAACATGTGAAGAGATTTCTGAATGTTTTCAGCTTTGTTTTGTTTGTTTTGATGCTAAAAATAGATTATTTTGTGTCCTGCTCTGTTGAGTCAAATGTTTTGGTATGAAACACATATATTTTGAAAATGTGTGTGTGTGCGTGTGTGCGTGCGTGCGTGTGTGCGTGCGCGTGCGTGCGTGCGTGCAGTGTCTCTGGTGGAAGTGATTAATTTGGGTGGCATTTGAAATGGATTATGTAGATGTGATTGTAAATAGATGTCACACCCTCAACATTTATTAACTTGGTGTTTCTAGCGGATGATTACGTCACACATGACTCATTCAAGGACCATCGGACAGTTTGACAGCTACACACTGTGATGGCTCTTTTCTGAAATAAAGACTTTCAAACCACAGTTCAGGCTCAGGTTGTAAAGGGATCAGAAGAAAATTGTTCTTGGCGTCTTCAAACTCATCATTTAAACTACACAACCCGTAGAAAAACATAATTAACCTGCCTGTTCCATTTCTCGACATGTTCTCGTCTTTCTTGGAGTCTGTCTTTGAAACTTTCCACGATTTAAAATACGTTTTGTTGGTTCTGACCTGCGTGTGCAGCATGTGCTTGTGCGGATTGGAATCTAGTTTGTCGGCAACATGGAAGTTTGTGACATTCTCCCCAATCGGAATTGTAAACAATAACTGGAGACATCTGCTTTGTGTCTGTTGCCATGGGCAGTTATATAAAAACATTGATGCCATGAATCAAATTTCATTCTTGAACATCTCTTTTGTTTTCTTCTTGACTTTTATAGGCGTTTAATAAGGAGGGATGTCAGTTCACATGTTCTAATGAATGCTCATTAAACAATTTTTCTACATTTTTATAAGGGACCACATGTGTCACACACATTTTCCTTATGAAATGCTGTTGAAGCAGTGTTTGAAGGCGGGGGGGGGCATGTGTTGGTCTGAAACCGGCCCCACACAGACCTTCAGCCGTAAATCAGCCGTTTCGTGTGTGTGTGTGTGTGTGTTTTAAACAACTGGATGGGTTGTCTTTTTGTTTTGCAGAAACTAGCTGCTGGAGTGAACCAGTTTGCGTACACCTGCATCCAGGACCATCCCATCTGGACCAGCCAGCAGTTCTGGGAGGCCACGTTCTACAGCGAGGTTCAGGGTCAGATCCGAGCCCTGTACCTGAACACGCCTGTGGAGCGGGGCAGCATCACCGGCCGGCTAAAGGTGTGACAACTCAGTGTGTGTTCCATCTCGGAGCGAGTCGACCAGGAAACTATGGACTGAATTGTTTGGAGTGATCAGTCCAGTCAGATGATAGTTCACCTATCAGTCAGTCAGTAGTTGATTAAACACTTAATTACACACATATTGTGTCCATGTGATCTTGTGCGTGCATACGTGCTGGAGATCCACAGGCTGTCATACATTAGAGTTCATGCGATGGTCAGGGCTGATCAATACATGATCAAAAACAACTGTGACGAAATATTGACAATTTATGTCATGTTCTAATTGGAGTGTGTGATTTACTCTGTCTTGGCGTTTATACTGTATATGTAGGTACCAGACACCAGGGATGCACTGTGACCCCACCCGGCCCGAGCTGAATGGCAAAAATTCAAGCAATAAAAAAAGTTAAAGAAACAAACTAAATAAATAATAAGAAGATTGAATCTAGTTCTACTTTAACATGTTCATAGTATTTGTGACTTGTTAATGGGTAGTTTAAATATCAACCATAAAAATGTAATAGAAAGATGAAACCGCTGACCCTTCACCCCCCAAAAACACCAAGGCCTCACTACAGTTCAAAAATTGTTGAAGATTCTCAGCGACCCTCAGTCCTGATGGTTTTCTCCGACCTCCCCAGGACGTGAGCGCCCTGCCTACAGCGGCGGGCAGAGATGAGGGGCAGACCGCCATGGATCTGGCTGCAGAGCAGCTGCGCTCGTGGCCCAGCCTGAGCAAAGAGAAGCAGCAGGAGCTGGTGAAGAACGAGGAGAGCACCGTGTTCAGCCAGGCCATCCACTACGCCAGCCTCATGGTCTACCTGCTGGTTCCTTTGGACACCAGCAAGAACAAACTGCTCCGCAATGTTCCTGTCGCCGACTGGGAGAGCGGCAGCAACAGCATCGTCACAAACAGGTCAGCGGTCACACACACACACACACACACACACACACACACACACACACACAACAGGCTTTTATGCATGGAGTCAGCGCTAGAGGGAGGTCAATGGTCATGATACACACACTGTTTTGTGTGTTGTCAGTGGGAATGTTGGAATTGTGATGAAAGTGGAACACAAACAACTCGATTTTCACGCAGAGGTTACGAGCTCGGACATCCGCTGCTTCTAGAACAAACCTTCCTGGTTTGTGTTGAGGGGCGGGCACCTCTGATTGGTTAGCACCTCACGAGTGAGACTGTCACACAAGGACAATGGAAGGATTTGTGAAGTGTTTTGGTTTTTAAAGTCAGACAAACAGTTTAACTCGCTATCAGTATAAATCAAGATAGGTTCTTTCAGACTGATTTAAAAACAATGACTTGTTCAGCCCTTTTTAGGAACTGTGTGTTCCTGTTTAATGGGTGGACGTCCTCATTAGCCAAATGGAACACGTTATCCCATCCACATGCACCAGACAGACGGAGGCTCATCTGCATGTTGGGAAGTTTAAATCAACCGCAGGGGAAGTGGTGGTGGGGGGGGGGGGGCACATTGTACTCAGCAGAACCAAACCAAACCATGAAACCCTATAAATCTGAGAGGATTTGACGCCTGTATGTTTTTTCCTCGAACCGGTTCGTTTGCTGCCAGCACAAACCTTGAGGCTGTGACTTCCAACAAGTCACGAGCACACCATGTTAATGTGTTTATCTTTTGTAACGAGAGGGGCAGCAGATTTGAGTCTTTCTCGTGTTTGGTTGACACTGAGGACATTTGGCTCTCATCACTCGCTGTGGGCTAACCCGTCTCCTGTGAAACAACTTGGCCGATGCGGACGATTGATCCATCAACACTGTGCTGGTGTCAGACCTCCAGTCGCTCTCGCTTGCTCTGCTCTTTATCGGGGCCCCGTTTTTAAATCTGTGTCTGTCAGCACACAGCTCCCAGACCTGCGATCAAATCTCCTCATGCACACAGTGGCTCTGACCCTTGACATTTTCATGCTTTATTTGTGTCATCACCTGTGTTTTACAGCATTGCTGGCAGCGTCGCCGAGAGCTTTGACACAGAAAGTGGATTCGAAGACTCGGAGAGCAGCGACGTGGCCAACTCTGTGGTCCGATTTGTCGCCCGCTTCATCGATAAGGTGTGCACGGAGAGCGGCGTGACGCAGGAGCACATCAAGAGCCTCCACAGCATGATCCCAGGTACGTGTTCATTCACACCTCGCCCTCCGTGTATTCTCAGCTCAGGCCAACAGAAACACTCTGAGCTGATTAACTCCTGGCACGTTAAATGGCCTCGAACGCTCTAAATACACACTACGGTTGTAAGAGTGTGTGTAAGTACATGTGTTTCTGTGTACCGGCGCTGTGCGTGCACTTGTGTGTGGACACACGGGAACTGACCTCTGCTCCCGACCCGCAGGCATCGTGGCCATGCAGATGGAGGCTCTGGAGGCGGTTCACAGGGAGAGCAGGAGGTTACCGCCCATTCAGAAGGTGAGTGGAGCGTCTCACACACACACACACACACACACACACCGGTGTGTGAGTGTTGTAGTACTGTAGTGGTTTTCACCTCTGATGAGCTGGATATTTTTCTCAAGACCAGTCGAGACCACAGCTGCACTGACATCTTTTTATTGTAACTGCAATTGGGTGTGAAAAACATTTACACGAGGAGAACGCTTTTAGTGTGTTCCACTTGTAGTCTGAATTCTAGTCCTTTCCGAGCCTTCCACAGGAAGTTATGTGGAACTATCTCCCAACAGTGTATATCCCACTCAGACAGGTCTGACTCAGAGGACCACGAGTATAAACTGTCTTCACTGTATCACACCTGTTGGTTTGATTTGATTGTGATTTTGAACATTTCTACAAAGACTAATAAGAAAAATGGTATTGAGATGCAAAGAAAACTGTATTCAAGTTTTTATACATGTTCAAAAGGGAGTTGGAAGAAGTAAACACTTTCTATTTCTTGTCAATGGTAACATAGATAGACAGATACTTCATTAATCTACTGAAACATGTCAGCACCTACCTCCTCAGAAGCTAAGCTAATGTTACAGATTGCTAATGATCCACCACAGGCAGATATTCTTTACACAAACATCTACGTAAACTACATTCGAGGCGATCTTTATCAAAGTCACATTCACAAACACCCGTCAGCCAGTTTCATCTGGTAGTTTTCAGTCTGCCCTTCAGTCTGTATTTCTGCCCTTCGTCATGCAGCATCGCTCTGGTGCTCCCTCACCTGGGCCAGAGACATTGAAGTTACACATAGGTTGGAGAGGAACAACTTCTGAACATCCACCTGTTTGAACAATTTTGAATGTCTTGGTCTGGGTGGAGTCCTAATTGGTTTAGGTGGTCTCCACGGCAACAGGGCCAACATGGCACATTTGTGAGGGACAAATTCATGTCTTGTCTTTCAGGAGACAATGTTCTACATGTAAATGCACAAAAAAACAAAAAACACAATGTTATGTGGCCTTTGTTTGGAATGGGGACCTTTCCACTTGCCTCAACAGAAAACCAAACATTTTGTTGTCAGTTTGATTTATCTGCATGGAAGCTTTAAATGAACAAAAGCCAAATGGAGAGACGCCACTGAGAGTTGCAATTTCAGATTGCAACTTGGATGCGACGACTCCCGTATGAAATGAACCTGGCATAAATATCACCAGCTCAAGAGAATGAGGCCAAAAGAGTCAGGTCCGTAGGAAATAAATATTACAGAAACAAAGATGATGTGGTTTTATTTGCTGAGCTGTAGTTTTACGTGTTTTAGATGCCAAGCTTAAGCTCAGCTCAGACTTGTTGTGTGAAGCTGTTGTGCACACACACACACACACACACACACACACACACACACACACACACACACACACAGAGTGGGTGAAAAGGAACTCCCTAATTTAAAATGCTTCTAAAATATGAATAAACTAAGAGTGTATTGTATTGCAGATAGAGACAATTTCAATGCTAATCATGGTTCACTTGTTCGACCGTACCAAACCAAAGACTTTGGAAGGACTTGGAGGGTGAATATGGGACGTTCTGTCCTCCATCCCACAGAACTTCCTGCTGAAATCAGTGGACATGACTCCTGGGTGACTCACATATAAGTTTTTCTGTACTTTAATGTTTTTTTAACATCAACAACTCAGCGAGTTACTTACACCCACACACACTGTAAGTCGCAGTCATTTATAAGGTGTTATGAATTGGTCTTTTTGGACTTAGCACTGTGTGTCAGCCAGCTCTCGGTGATACTCACACGCTCACACACTCGTACACAGACCAGCTCCATGCAAGCAATGGCTCGGGAGCAACCTGGAGATGGTGGTGAGCTCTGTGGAGAGATTTGCCTGCTGGGCTTTGTTGCTAACGGCTACCTGGCCTGCTAGCTGCATGTAGCATGCCAAGTACTGAAAAGCATGGAAGCCACATGGACTCTGGCAGTGGTGATGGAAGCAATAATACTATGATGAAAAATATGTTTAAAGGTGTAATCGAATGCCTCTTTTCCAACCGCTGACCAGGATCAGATCAGGGCTATGTGATGAACCCAGCCCGAGTCAGTCAACATGGGTCAGACTCCGGTCAGGACAGAACCTGGAGCGTAACCACGTCACCGTCAGTCAGTGATGGGAGAGTTACTGTTGAAATACAACGCTCCCCTGTTTAAAATACAATCGTAGTGTAACAATTTCACTGAGGTTTTTGAAGAAATTGGTCCGAAACAAATTCTCATTAATCATGAATATCAGTAAGTGTAATTTCATTTGTCTCCAGGAATGTAACTGATTACATGTGTGTTTATTTTGACATTAAATCACAGAATTATGTAACTAGTTACTCTCCTACACATCATGTACTGCAAATAGTACCACAGCCTCGGTTTCATTAACAGATTAATAGAAATTGCAGGAAAGTTTAATGTAAAGTGTGTGTGTGTGTGTGTGTGTGTGTGTGTGTGTGTGTGTGTGTGTGTGTGTGTGTGTGTGTGTGTGTGTCTGTGTGTGTGTATCAGTGTGTATAGTGAATAAATGATTAACTTGCCACATCCACAATTTTAACCTGGGTGTGTACAATCAGGCAGTTTATATTATACAGTAATAATAAGTATACATTTTGTTTATATATTTATGTATTTATTTTGTTTTCCAGGGGCCTCAAAGACGTTTACAACAAAAACAGCATAATTGATACGCAAATGAAATAAAATTGGCATAAAATCACTGTTAAAATACTTAGTAAAACACTGCCGTCAGTAGAAAGTGCACACATCAAATGCTTTCTGTCTGAGGTTGCAGAAGAATGTCACAAACATCATGCAGCTCATCAAACAACGTGAGCTGACGCTGTCAATCCAGATCAGTGCAGACGTCCCACTGCGGTGTGAAATGGTGTATTAGGCCGCGTTCTGCAGTAATAACCCGCAAAAGATTCTTTTCTTCTTGGTCTTTGAAATCCTGCAGCTCGTATTATCTTCTGGCCAGACCTCAACAATCCCAGGTTTGCGGTGGCCTTGGTGGAATGCGCCGTGAATGATTTAACGTTCCTCCTTTTTCATATTTGTGGCAGCGTTTAGTGGAGAGTTTCTGACGCGAGGTGCAGATTTGTCATTGGAGTTTAGACACTTGCAGAGGTTCCGTCCGATCGTTTGTTTCTTCCGTTATGAAATTGAAACGTGTGAAAATGGATTCAACACATTTTAAGTGCTAATACACAGCGGATGGGAAGAATTCGAAGACACTCTGCACGTACACGATACTGACCGAGAAAGTTGTTGCTGCCGACTGCCATTTTCCTCACACCTTAACAATATAAGTGAACTACTACTACTATAAATTATAATTTTGTATTTATTTCCCAGATTTCTTACTTTAGCAAATAGATTTTTAGAGGAAGAAAACAGACAAATGTGCCTTATTCTTAGAATGTCCATGGGAGGTTATTAACTGTTAAAAAGAAAGTGGAAAGCATTTTTTTATCTTTTTTATTTTTTTTGAACTTCTAAATGATGATTACGTTTCCAGAAAGCATGACTGGTGTTTTTGTTGGAAGGTTTGTTTTTTTTCCTAAATGTGTATCCTGCTTGTGTGTGTGTGTGTGTGTGTGTGTGTTGGATGATGACGTGCATGTGATGCTTTAATATGTCTGAAAAGGTAATGTGCTGCTGTGTTCTAATGGCAGATGAATTCCTCGGCTTTCGTTTTGATGACCTGACAAACTTCTCTCTCTGTCTCTCTCTTTCTCCATCATCGCTTCTTTCTCCCTCACTTTAGCCCAAGATCTTGCGTCCAGCGCTGCTTCCTGGGGAGGAGTTTGTGTCGGAGGGGCTGCGGGTGGTCCTGGATCCTGACGGGAGGGAGGAGGCCACAGGGGGCCTGCTGGGGGGCCCGCACATCCTGCCAGCAGAGGGCGCACTCTTCCTCACCACATACCGCATCATCTTCAAAGGCATCCCACATGATCCGCTGGGTAAAAAATGAGCTTCTGTTCAAAGACAAATGTCTGTCATCACAAAATGACACCTGAAGCTCTTCGCTGAGCATGTGACAGCTGCCGCGACACAAATGGCACATCAACGATAGGGTGACACTCGAAGTGTGTGTGTGTGTGTGGGGGCGGGGGGGAGCGTGCACATCCAACAGACACCATGACAGTCTTTGTGCATACAAAGAACAGAAGAGATGCCTGTTTGGTGATCATCATCAATAGATCAGTGTATTGACGGGTTCCACGGCTGTCTGCATGTGGTGTTTTATTTTGAAAGGCAATCAGTCTGCATTCAAAACCAAGTGGATTCTGTTGTGTTTTGTGTTCTCTTCTGTTCAGTGCAACTTGAAGTGGCTGAGTGCCAAAATAGGCGATAGGAGGAGCGGATGCTTCTGGAACACACTGTGTCCAGTGGCTGCTCTTTATTCAGATCAAGACAACTTTTAGTTTTTATTTAAGCACGAAACCAGACAGGTGTCTTTGACAAGAGGTTCCTGGTCCTGGGAGCAGCAGCAACGTCACAGGATAGAAACTAGGTTAAACAAAATAAACAACTCAATTGTGATGGATGAAGTCAAGTAAAGGAAAGTCATCCAGTTTAAAAACAACTGTTGATCCATTTACAGTCAGTCTTCTTACCTTCTCAAGTTTCCTAACCAGCTCCGCCGTGCATGAAACCTTCAGCCTGACTCTTCCCTGTGTGTCCAGTGGGGGAGCAGGCGGTGATCAGAAGTTTCCCGGTGTCCACACTGACCAAAGAGAAGAAGATCAGCATCCAGAACCAGCTGCAGCAGAACCTGCAGGAAGGCCTGCAGCTCCGCTCGGCGTCCTTCCAGGTAAACACCCCAACCTGGAGCATCGCTAGCAGCAGCAGGTGCTGAGCAAATGGACAGAAGACGCAGAGCGCTCCCTTTCTACTTCACTGCCTACTTCTGATTCAGTATTCAGTGGACACCTTTTTACCTGTCGTTTAAATGTTTTGGAGTCATGTCAAAATAAAAGCAAACCGATTTTCAATTTCAAAGTAAAAGCCTTATGCTAACCAGGTCAGTTCACACCCTACAGGGTTGAATATCCTTCAGCAACCTCTTGTATTTCATAACATGAATTGAGTTGATTTATCACTACGAAGCATGATCTTTTAGCCAAAAATGTGTTTCTGCTTCTCTGATGAACCTCTGTAAAACTTTTTATGGTTCATTCCCGAGCTTTTACTAACGCGGGTGATGAAAGTGTTCTTGGACCGAGGGTCACTTGGCCTGAGTGGACAGTGTTAGTTTGCTGCCGCACACACTGAAGTGTGTGTGTGTGTGTGTAATGAAATGGAATTGCTTTCTGATGATGTTCAACGTTTGCTGCAGTTGATAAAGGTGGCGTTTGATGAGGAGGTGAGCTCAGAGATGGTGGAGATCTTCCGGAAACATCTCCAGAGGATCCGCTACCCACAGTCCATCTTTAGCTCCTTTGCATTTGCTGCGGGACAAACAGCCCCACAGCTCATTCTTCCAAAGCAAAAAGAGAGAAACACTGGCTTCAGGTGTGTGACAGAGACAGCTGTAAATACTTTGATTTATCCTATGTTTATTCATTCGGTTATTCATTTGGAGTCATTTCTTTGTTTATTATTATCATTATTACTATTACAATTATTTACTTCTGTATTATTTTATTATATTTTATGATGTTTATTTCACTTTGTGCTACAATTTTTGAAATAAAAGAATGTTAATCATCCATTATTCATGGATGTTATTTATGCTGGAAATGTAGGACACACTCAGAGGTAGAAGATTAAGTTGCTGTCTGCTCTGTTGCCCTTGCAGAACTCTCTCCAAGACGATTGTCAAAGGAGCCAGGAGGGCTGGAAAGATCACGATGGGTCGCAGCAGTCAGATCTCACTGAAGAAGAACGACCGCGGCAGCAGAATGACCTGGCATGAAGACGACGACGTTTCCAGTGAGACAAACACCTCTGCTCTATGTCCTCTGCTGTCCCAGACGGACGTGTTCTCAACCTCTGATGTGCGTGTTCCAGTATCGGATGATGGCGAGCCGCCGCTCAGCAGCACGTTGCGAGCGTCAGAGAAGTCCACCATGGAGCAGCTGGTGGAGCAGTCCTGTTTCCGTGACTACCAACGACTGGGCCTAGGCACCATCACCGCAAGCTCGTCACGCTCGAAGTCCGGTGACCAGTTTCGGGTCACAGCCGTGAACCGACTCTACTCTCTCTGCCGCAGGTAAGCCGCCTCCCACACTGGTTATCTGCCCTCAGCTCTGTCACAGGGGCTCAGCAGAGATGGATTTTGTGTAGGTGAAGCGCGAGCTGCTCCTTTACCTGGCTGACAGATGTTTGACTCCATCAGATGGGGCTCAGTTCCAGCCTGAGATAGAAAACATCTGCTGTGATGAACAGCCCTGATCCCACTGAGCTGCTACCATAAATATAATATAGGAAACCCTCTATTCAGCTGCATCAGTGTCTTACAACAGATGTATGGATTTTTGATGTATTTTTGAATTGTGAGTACAGAAGCGTATTGCATTCACATGACAAATAAAAAAAAAAGTTCACTGAGTGATTTTTTTCAGTTTTTCGCTGTATGTCTTTTTTGTCATATTTTTTTCCTTTTTTTCAGCCTGAGTATCTCTCCTACATTAAGAGTAACATTCCTTTCTTGAGAGCTTGATATAATGGAAGCAAACATGACTCGCTTGTTTAGTTGAATACTAAATGACTTTGTTTTGGAGTTGAGACTCTGGGAGGTCCTCCTCCCTTTGTCGACTTCACACAGGCACCTGAAGACTTTTCAGTTGTTCAGATCTGCTGGACATGTTTCTCCAGAATCAGCTGAACACATATGTCTCCATAGATACGAGGGTACGGGTGACTCGAGAGATGATCAGGAGACTGATGAAAATATTGATCGATGGGGAATGCAGCGGAGGCGCCGAAATCGCTGGAACGAAATTACTACAAAGAACAAAAAACAATACCATGGAAAACAGAAGAAAATCCTACAAAAAAGACAAAAAAAACACCACGGAAAACAGAAAGAAATACCACAAAAGACAGCAAAAATACCATGAAAAACAGAAAAGATTACTCAGAAGAAGAGTTTTTGTATTTGTCAAGTGAATGCGATACGCTTCCGTATGTGAGAAATGCATTCCAGAAAATAAAAAAACATCTCTGTCTTCCTCTGTCTTTGACCTCGATTGATGGTCCTGGACCAGACCAGTATATTCCCACTAACCAATGTCAGACTTTATGTTTCTGTTCATCCTCCTGTTCTTCACTCTTTTATTCACAATGAATCACATGACGTCCCTGAGTTCACTCGTTTTAGTCGTAGTAGTAGTAGTAGTTTTATCTTATCTTTTGTTAAACATGCAGAAAAGGGATGTTTTTATTAAGATAGGCGAAGGCAAATATGCATGCTGCTCTCTCAGCAGTGTAAAAAGCATTGAATAGTGTCCAGAACGTTCTGCAGAAGAACATCAGGGGTTCTGTACGCTCACACAAGTGCACGTGGTTTCCGTCACTGAGGAGCGGGTGGAGACCGTATGTGGAACATACCATGGATCATTGTCGTCAGATTTGGACTCAGTGGATGTTGAACCGTGAGGGTCAGACTTTAACTGACTCCATGTTTATCTATTTCTTTTCAGTTCTTATGATGAAGCTTGGTCATGTCGCCCGTTGCCCGAGTTAAAACTCTCACTCAGTTTTCTTTGATCCCAAAATGATGAAAAGTCATTGAAAGACGTTTTTTTTCTGTTTGGATCAACGATGATTATCTCAAATGATGATTTGGACCAAGGTCTTTCGAGAAGACATATTTAATAATTCAGTTCTGCTGTAAATGACTTACTTAGTCAGTGTTTTGTTGTTGTCTGTCTCAGTTACCCAGGGCTGCTGGTGGTCCCTCAGGCGGTTCAGGACAGCAGTTTACACAAAGTGGCCCGTTGCTACAGACACAACCGTCTGCCCGTGGTCTGTTGGAAACATCCGCGCACCAAAGCCGTGCTGCTGCGCTCCGGAGGATTCCACGGGAAGAGCGTGGTGGGATTGTTCAAGTCTCAGAACCCCTCGTCCGCAGGTTGGCACACACAGCATCAATGAGAAAACGTGATTTATTCTGTTTCCATGTTTTATAACATCTGGGGTCTGTTCCACAAAGCAGGTTCAGTGTGTTCTTCCTGAAATGAGGAAAACTCAAGGTTACTGATGAACTGAATTCAATACAGAAGATCGAAGTTCTCGTGCACAATGCTATTGTTGAAGGAAACATAACACACACACACACACACACACGTGTCTGGACTATATTACTATATCAGGTGTTAACAGTATGTACTAGTGCACAGGAGGGTTTTCACTTCACTGGTAGTTCTGCAGTTCAACTTCAAGATGAACAGGGAGGGAGAAACCACAAAGTTTTTTGCGAAACTTGGTTTGAAATCAGGTTTACCTGAAAAGAAAAAATATTGTTCATGATCAAACGGGTCATGGCCAGTCATGTTTTAGAGTAGTAGACTATAATTAAATGGAGTAAAATAATAATAATAATAATAAATGTGGACAGCACATGCTGGTGCAAGAATAAAAAGTAGTGCAAACAATCCTGAAAGTTTTCAGTAAAAAAATAATAAAATAAATAAAAAAGTTAATAGTGTGCTCTGTACTTGTTCTCAGTGAGTTATAGTGCCACCCAGAGGGCAGCAGGTCAAACTTTTCCCTCTGGAAGACCTGAGCTGTTGTTGTCATCTCTGTGTGTACATGTCCCGTGTCTGTCCGACTGAAGGTCTGTGTTGTGCTTTCAGCCCCTGCGTCGTCCTCAGAATCCTCCAGTAGTCTGGAGCAGGAGAAGTACCTCCAAGCTATCCTGGACTCCATCCCTGTTTACTTCAAAATGAACGGACACAACACGCTGTCCAACCGCTCGATCATCGGCCTCTCGCCAGGTACTCCAGCCCTCCTTGTATTTCTGTTGATCGGGATGATGCCAAATGTCCCCCCAGACCTCTCGCTAATCAACTTCATCTTCATAATTCAGGATTCAATTTGAATTTTGCAGGTTTAGATCGATGATAACGCAGTTAGAATCAGGTTTGCCTCTAGCCTGGAAATCCAGACGTAGACCAGCAGATGTGGATTGTCTCTGGATGTCAGAACCACTTGATCATTAACAACTGTATGAACCAAATCAGTCTGGACCAATCACATGGGTTTATCTGATGTAGGTGGGCTAAGAGCCATGTACAGAGTCTGTGGGCGGGGCTTAACAGGATGACCACAGTGGTTCTATATACAGACAAAGATGGCTGCTGCTGGTGAAGAGCGGTGGTTGAGTGATGGTTTGAGATGCTCCTGTGTCGCCCCTCTGTGTCGCTCGTTCTCAGAACATACATGCTCTCCAGCTTGTTTTCTTCTGTCGGACCCAACATTCACGATGCCCCCCACTGACCTGAATCTGGCTCAGCTCTATGGAACTGAGCCAACAGGAACGTCCGTTTTTACTGTATTAGACACATCTAATTGTTCAACATGAGAAAGGTCAGTTGAGGTCAAACACTGCTGCCCTGAACTCAGACTGTTAGGCAGCAAACATTAGCATTTGGTGAAACACAAAGCTTTCTGCTGTGATACGGTAACCAGGTCATTTCTGATGTATTATATTTTACTCCTGAAATATTTCTTGAATTTGTCATAACATGTTTACTCTGTTAAACCAAATAGCGCCATCATCATTATTGTACCAATTCCTTTTCCAGTGGTCTTACTAACACACACATCAACTACACAGTCCCATGACGTGGTAACACTGAACGAGACGTCTGCAGGTTGAGTAGATGAACATTCCTTTTTTCAAAAAGACAATCTTTAAATGGCAAATGTGAATGCGGCTGCAAACTGTATAGTAGAATAGTCGTTCTTGGTGGTTCACTGCCTGAGGACATGTAACAAAGATTCAGCTGGATACTGATTATAACTTTCCTCTAGTTTCTCTGCCTGTTTTTCATGTGTAAGCGCTGCTTGTGAGGCAGAGCTCAGGGTTATGTCACCTGACCACTCGTGCGATCTGACCTGAATCTCCTGTGTAACATGGCATCGACTGAGCTGTGGGAAAAAAACCTGGTCTGTTTGCAGGAGGACAAGAGGCCACACAGAGAAACTGCAGACTTGCACTCTTCCGATTTATTTTTGTTTGTTTCCTCTTTGCCTTTTGTGTTTGCCCCGGTCAACAGTAGTTTTCCACCTACTTATCGTGTGTGTGTGTGTTTGTGGGACAGACAGTGTGGAAGAAATACTATATTTGATTTTTGTTAACATCTGAAGAAGGAAATCAGTACAATAAAAGGTTATGTAAGAATCACACCGGACAAACTGGGGTCAGCGGGCCCATCCATCTCTGGACTTCTCTGTGTCCTGAACTGAAACGCCAGGATGCTGATGTGCACACGCACGTGCACACACATATTCCAGTAAACGTGTGTATGAGTGTAAATATATTGAGTCGGGAACATTGAATACATGTTATTTCCATATGAGATCAAACTCACCTAAAAGGAGCTATATCTGACTTAACTGTAATAAAATGAAGGCTTTGCTTTTCAGTGTTGTTCATTTTTGTCTGCAGGCAGTGAGAGGAAGACGTCCAGGATACCAAAGATGGCCCCCGTCCATTTAGACCTACCATTTTCAAACAGCTTTACCAGAGGAGGTGAGTGTGGCCTCCTGAAATCCAGACTCTTACATCACTGAGTCACGGATGTGACATGTTCAAAGGGACAAGAACTCTGAACCCTTCAGATACACTAATAAATAAACTACACAACCCGTACATGCAAAGCTCTCTCATGTTAACAATGCAGTGATACTGCATGATTCATTTGATCCAGTGAGCAGAGGAGAACATCTTTGAATGTTGTGATTCATATGATCACTTTACACTACCTGCAAATTATTTGTTACAAAGCCAAATTGTGTGGCAGCGACAGAGCGTCACTGGTGAACTAAACATCATAAACATCTCCTGCCTTCGTACCAACTGCGACAGGTGTTCGAACATGATGATGATGTGATCATTGGATGTCTGGTCAGTTCAGCGGTTTGGTTCCACTGCAGCAGTCGTGGGTTGAGGCCAAAACACAAGTAAACACTGATTGCGCAACTTGGCCTTCACCTCTGCCTTTGTTTGTTAAAGAGACAACCTATTTTAAAAAAGATTCTACTTTTACGTCAGGAAGAACACAGAGGTTTGCCGACTGTTTGTAGTCTATTCCATCCTTAAAATGAGTTAATAATGAGAGAGGGTATCCCCAAAAAAGCAGAAAAAACAATCTTCCCTAACCTCCTCTATTACAACACATTAATTAAAAACAAACAAACAAACAAATCCAATAATGTTCAGATAAAAAAAGAACTCACATCCCTCTGTTGGTTGCTAGGATACATGTTATTATCATTTAAACCAAATAAAGAAGAACAGAAAGAAAACAAGATGGTAACTTCTATCATCATACTTGTGTTGACAAGTGGACTTTAATAATTATTGTTCAATAATTACAGTTTGTTTGTTTGTTTGTGTATTTATTCATTTGTAATTGATTTAGTTAACAACTCTTCCTCTTTTTCTAATCTCCTCTGAATGGGTGCCACACACTCTTATCAGCCGGGTCAGAACCTGTGTCTGTCTGCTTCACGTACAGACAGCTACACTGCATTCACTGTCAGATGAACGGACCTTGACAAAGTGTCAATATTTGACACAATGATCGACCGAGAGCCGTTTCCTCCTGGAGAAGGACAGCAGGTCCCAACAGGCTGGGCTGCTGGAACATTCTACACTTATTCAATAAGTGTGTTGTCTCTGATACGCGCAGACTACGCCACCTCTACCTATTATTATTATTGTTGTTGTTGTTGTTGTTAATAATAATAGTGATAATACAAGAAGAAGAGTAAAAAAGAGATCTTCTTATTATGCACTGTGTCATGAACATAAAACACATCTAAATTCTATGTTGTAATGCAGGATAGGAACATACATATGTGTGTATGTTAATTAGAACAATTGAAATTGGAACAACCAAACACAACGTCTGCTAGTTGCTCAAATCATAATACAACATACCAGGTCGGAGAAAAAGATGGACAGACATGTTTGATGTACAACTGCACCATGGTGACATATCCAGTTAGCTCAGGCTGCCACCGTCGGAATTCTAGTTGTTTTCCGAGCTGCGGACAGATCGTTGCCAAACGGAGCGCCCTCCGAACCAGCTTTGACATCTTTGACATCACAATTCAACATGGCGGTGTGGAGTTTCGGCTGCTCTCAGACCTCTCAGACCTTTGTTGAGGTGAAAGGTGACATCCAATAGAATGAGAAGAACGCCATGACACCTGATGCCTCGGGTCGCCTCTGATTGGTCAGCACGAGCACAACAATCACACCTGTCGTAGAAGGACGACGACGGAATGATTTGTTCATCATGTTTAGAAATGGAGATGCTCATTTAGAAACAATGATTCTGGAGCTGACATCATCATCTTCCAACATCATCATCCTCTCACGTTTAAAACCTGCATGACAGCTGTTCATGGCTGGGTCCCACTGAAACCATGACCTGATTGTGTTTTCCATGCCCCCTCCCACCTTCCATCTTCCACCGCGCAGTGCTCGAATACAGAGACAAACTGTTTACTCACTCACACCACAAACCTGCCAGTAAGGAGAGACTTCACAGTCAAGGTACGGTGTCCCTTCCTCCTCCTAACACACCACCTCTTCGGACTAACAGTACATAGCTGCTCTGTGTCCACACTCCTCGTCCAGCACTTATCATCTCTGACGTTTCCTCTGGGAGCTGTTTGGGTGAAGGTCTTCACTGGTGTGGTGGCTCTGTGTCGCCCCCGTTCATGTCCTACCTGTCCTACTCTAAGTGTGTTCCACTAGACGCAGACGTCTGAGTGCGTCACTCACAATAACCTCACCTCCGGGTGAAAGACAAGTTTGCGTTCCACTTCCATCACAACAGCAGGTTGGAAAACACTAGTCTTGCTGTAGAACATTCCGTGGTTTCCATGTAAAACAACTGTACAGACAGTCAGATATCTCGGCTCAGGAGGACGTTCCATTTCGTCACTTCCTGTTCAGAGCTCAGAAGACAGTTACTTGGGCTCAGACTAGTGGAACGCATCAGAGGACCCGAGGTCACAATCCAAGATGGCGTCAGCTGCTCTGTCTCATCTCAGTAACGTCTGTCGGTATAAACTGTTTTTGCTGTTTTTGTGTCACTTTGGTCTTTTGTTCATTTCAGTGACTCGTACACACACGACTCTTTTATTTGTTGTCAATGGAAATGTTGCTACGGTGGCGTTATAAGTGGAATATCCAACAGTAAATTATTTCACAGCTAAAAATTAACACAAGACATTTGGGGTTCCTGCCAACTTTGTGATGAAAGTGGAACGCAAACAACTCAGAATTTATGTCCCTGCGAGTGACCATGACCAAACAGCTTTGTCTGCGTGAATCAGAATAAAGTTGCATTCAAGAACAATAACAACCAGCTTGACATGTGTGTTAAACTGAAAAGAGGAGTTCATCTCAGTCCTTTCTGGTGGCGGACGGACGAGCGGTGCTTTACAAATGAACAGTAACAACATTTACCACCAGCAGCTTCGCTAATGGATCCAGTGTGAAAGTTATGACTCTCATAGGTAACTACGTCAGTAAAGATCTCTGTCCAAAACAGACACAGCACAAAGTTCCGGGAAGCTGACATTGTTAAACTGACAGTAGATGAATTTGCGTATATTTCTATGTGAAAAGATTCATCGCTCCTCGCCGGGGTTCTTGCTGCTAAAACGTCTTTGCATGCTGGTTTGTAGAGGAACTAGATTAGCTGACTTGCTGAAACAGCTTCATCTTCTAATGTCTTGGCTCCTGACTGTCAGTCCGTTGACAGCTGCTCTGCTGCAAACGTCTCTGCGTGTGACATCCGTGGCATCAGAACAGAACAGACCTCCCACATGTGTGTCTGCAGGCATGTGGGCCAGTCTGCGCTCCAGCAGCAGGCTCAGCCAGCACTCGTCCACGGTGGACGTGGGCGCCAGGCTGGCAGGGAAGGATCTGGCGCCCCCTGCAGGGAGCACCAGTCTGCAGGCTCAGCTGCTGAAACAGCAGGCGGCCCTCTACATCTTTGGAGAAAAGTCCCATCTGAGGGTGAGAAAGGAACCATGACACATTTCATCAGGTGTCGTTCAATACGCACAAGTTGTGTGGTAGTTCCTGTTTAGAATGGGACTGTAGTGTCACTACCTGAGTGACTTTATACAAGTAATGTAACTCATGACATTTGATTAGCATTCTAAGTGAATGTTAGAACTGTTTAACACCGACGACTGTTACGCTGCTTTGAAATCATTTGCCATCATCAATTAACATCATTAGCATTCATTCACACACCGAATCAGGACCGAAATTATGATCATTAAACACATAAACAAGGTGACTGTTCAGATTTAACACAAGTTAAAGTATTTAATTACACATTTGTCTCCAGTGACGTCCCCTGTTCGTTTGCATTGATGTGACATGTTGGATTTATGATTCTGTGAATGAGGACACAGCCTGCGTTGTAGCCCACTTGTTGACTTCTTGTTACCATCATGTTAGTTTGTCTGTGTCACACCGAGATCTGGAAAAGTCATGTGACGCTGACATCTGATGGCCGTGTGCTCTCAGGGCCTCCGAGTGGACTCCTCTCTGAACTGTGAGCTGGTGCCGGTGGACTTTGCGGACACGCGGCAGGTGAAGGCGTCCTTCAAGAAGCTGCTACGGGCCTGCGCTCCCAGCGCCACCGTGTGCGACTCTGAGGACTCCTTCCTCAAAGCGCTGGAGGAGTCCGAGTGGATCCTGCAGGTGACGGAACACATCCGACATCTGAACCCGTGTGAGGACGACCCCACAGGCAGCTCCGTGTGCGGCTTTCACGTGACGGACAAATCCACTACCGAGCCCTTTTCCCAAGGGAAAGGGATCGGCAGCCATCGCAGCAGACCCCCGCTCGGGCTGCTTATCTGATCGACCCCCGCTGCCTTTGTCCTTACGTCGGACATATCGTAGACAGTCAAGAACACCACCTGTGGGAAACCCAACAGTCTCAGCCAATCATTTACCACTAGACCAAACATGGTGCTGCCGGACACAGAAGATTAACTCAGTGTGTGTGTCTGTGTGTGTGTGTGTGTGTCGTCCTCCAGCTCCACAAGATCCTGCAGCTGGCGCTGATCCTGGTGGAGCTTCTGGACAGCGGCTCGTCTGTTCTCCTCAGCCTGGAGGACGGCTGGGACATCACAACGCAAGTGAGGCAACTGCACAAATAGCCTTCATGAGTACAGTCGCATTCAGACAACCAGATGTCAGAGATCCACAACACACAGTGGAGGGAGAGAGACAAACTCTGGTTCCCATCAGGCTGTTTTCACGCTCCGAGTGGAAATACCGAACGTTTGACGATTGGCCAAAGTATTGTGAAATGGTTTGGCTGAAGTCAAATCCCAAAAAGAGTAGAAAGGGTAAACGCTGATGGCAACTAGTGTCGGAGGAGGCCGATGGGAAACAGATGTGGGCTTTTGCCACGTTTACTGGATCGGCTCCAAATCGTAGCGGCTTGTCTTGGCCCACGCTGGAGAGCTGCACCTCGTGGAGGGAGACCGGTGTGAAGAAGGTCGCTGGGCGACAAGAAACAACAGATGTAGATACAGGATGGCTGAGTGAAGTGTGTTAACCAAACACTGCACCAAACACAAATGAATAATGATAATAATAAATCGTCATCATATGTTTCGGTGTCGTGTTTTACTCTATAATAAGTTCTGCCAGTGCACTCTGCTACTGAAGAATTCAGAATCCTGAGGTCAGTTCTTCATATCAGCAGCTCGGACCAGAAGATCCTCATTCTTTGATTAATTGAAGAAATCAAATGAAATAATGTCCCCCCACAACCCATAACCGGAAGATGAATGAATGGATGAATGGATGAATGGATGAATGGATGAATGAATGGATGAATGGATGAATGAATGAATGGATGAATGAATGTCCTTATTTCATAAAGTGTTAGTCGTTCGAAGATAGAAAGAAGAATATTTCATCAGTCACGTCAAACACAGTCACATGTTGTTACCACATAAATGATATTTTCATGACTATAGTCAACTAGAATTCAGGTGTTTGGTTGAAGCAGCTTCAGGATGTCTCAGCTCATCATCATGTCTTCATCACCAGCGTAGTGTCGTCACATCAGCAGTCGTCACGTCTCCTGTCTGTCTCCTCTCCTGTGGACCTTCACTGAGTCTGTGTTGTCGTGTTGCGTCCTTCAGCGTGTTTACGAGTCTCTGAAGCTGGGAGCTGCTGTTTCACCAGTTTGTGGATCTGTTGTCGGCACGTGTTTGTCCCCAAGCAACTTTTCTCCACCAGCTGCTGATTGGTCCATGCTGGTCACATGGGCACAACTGCTAGCACACAAGCCTGCAGACAGGAAACACCCTTGTTGTTGTTGTTGTTTCTGTCTCACCCTCAGTGGACGTCCCCCTCAGTGGACGTCCCCCTCAGTGGACGTCCCCCTCAGTGGACGTCGTCCTCAGTGGACGTCCCCCTCAGTGGACGTCCCCCTCAGTGGACGTCGTCCTCAGTGGACGTCGTCCTCAGTGGACGTCCCCCTCAGTGGACGTCGTCCTCAGTGGACGTCCCCCTCAGTGGACGTCCCCCTCAGTGGACGTCCCCCTCAGTGGACGTCGTCCTCAGTGGACGTCGTCCTCAGTGGACGTCCCCCTCAGTGAACGTCCCCCTCAGTGAACGTCCCCCTCAGTGGACGTCGTCCTCAGTGGACGTCGCCCTCAGTGGACGTCGCCCTCAGTGGACGTCGCCCTCAGTGGACGTCCCCCTCAGTGGACGTCCCCCTCAGTGGACGTCTCCAGTGAGTCTCTCTCTCTCTCTCTCTGCAGGTGGTTTCTTTGGTGCAGCTCCTCAGCGATCCTTTCTACCGGACTCTGGAGGGGTTCCAGGTGCTGCTGGAGAAGGAGTGGCTTTCCTTCGGCCACAAGTTCAGCCAGAGGAGCAACCTGAATCCCAGCAGCCAGGGCAGCGGCTTCACCCCCATCTTCCTGCAGTTCCTGGACTGCGTGCACCAGGTGAAGCTCCAGCCCCCCCCCCCCCCCCCCCACTCCCCCACTGAACATGGATACGTTTGCTTCACGCGTGCGATGTCAACAGATTATCGTGCGGTGACGCTGCTGCTGCCGCCCAGATGCAGAAGCTGGCGTGTGTCAGTGCCTTTGGTGGGGGGGGGGCGGTGTGCTGCAGAGGTCTGGGCAGCAGCTGAGGTCCACGCTGGAGCGTCGGAGAATTCAGAGTATTCGTGCTGGTCTGTGGGGACGTCCAGCCCCTCTCCCTTCACTGACATCAACACATACTTTGTGCACTGGTCTCGTCTGGCCGAGGTCCTGGGGGGTAGAGAGCTATAAACAGAGGCAGAGGGATGTGGGACCGGAGCTGAAAATAGAAGTGCCTCATCTCCAAAGCAGCTGTTGTTTTTGCCAGTAGACCCAGGTGGTGTGAAACCGTCTCTGGTTGGACGGGAACAATGGAGTCGTGCTGGACGCTGTCTGGTGACATCACTGGACACACACAGGAGATGTTCCTTCCAGGACCAGACCCAGCTGACGCTCTCTTCCTCTCTCTGTCTCCCTCCGTCATCTGCCTCTGTCCTTCTCTCCGTGTCCTCGCAGGTTTTGGAGCAACATCCTCTGGAGTTTGAGTTTAACCAGTATTATCTCAAGTTCCTGGCCTATCATCACATCTCCAACCGCTTCAAGAACTTCCTGTTGGACTCCGACTATGAACGCCTGGAACATGGTGAGTGTCCTTTCCCAGATGGTTCAGGTGTGTGTTCTATTTGTGTGTGTGTGTGTGTGTGTGTGTGTATCTGTTCACCAGCATCTGTGTAGTACAACACAACAGGAGAACCTGATGAGAGGGTCTACAGGGTCTCAGTGACTGCTGAGGACAAACCTCCTTCATGTCACGTCATGAACATGTGAATTGATCCCCTGAAACTCTCCTTGTCTCCTTGTCTCCTTGCCTCCTTGTCTCCTTGCCTCCTTGTCTCCTTGCCTCCTTGTCTCCTTGTCTCCTTGCCTCCTTGCCTCCTTGTCTCCTTGCCTCCTTGTCTCCTTGTCTCCTTGCCTCCTTGTCTCCTTGTCTCCTTGTCTCCTTATCTCCTTGCCTCCTTGCCTCCTTGTCTCCTTGTCTCCTTGTCTCCTTGCCTCCTTGTCTCCTTGTCTCCTTGTCTCCTTGCCTCCTTGTCTCACAGGCTTGTTGTTTGAGGACAAAGGGGAGAAACAGGCCCGGAAAGGCATCTGCATCTGGGAGTGTGTGAGCAGGATGCACCGGAGGAGTCCCATCTTCTTCAACTACCTGTACAGCCCCTCAGAGGCCGACGTGAGTGTCTGTCTGCTCAGCAGAGGGAACACGGCATCAGAACGTAGAACTAAACTAGTCGAGTCGGAGCTTGTTCCACGTCTGTGTGACCTGAGAACCTCTAGGGGGCCACGTGTTTCCTCGCCCGTTGTCCCGGCCCCCTCCACGGCGGTGTTGTAAGCAGACCGTTCCCGGTGGACGTTGCAGGTGACCCTGAAGCCGTCCACGGGCGTCCCCAGCCTCAACAAGTGGGACTTCTTCACGGACGAGACGCTGTCGACGGGGCCGTGCTACGACTGGAGGATGATGGCGGTGAGGTCGGACAGCTCCGAGGAGGTGGACGCCATCTCCAGCAGCAGGAGGAGGGTCGTGTGGCCGTGTTACAGCAGCGTGAGCCGCGCACAGCCGGACGCCATCACCAGACTGATCGCCGTAAGACTCCCCCCTCCTCTTCTTCTCCTTCCCCCATGCCCCCTCCTCTTCCAATTCTTCTGCTGTTTTTACTTTTCTTAGCTCTTGTTCTTCTGCCTTCGTCTCCTCCTCCTCCTCCTTCCTCCATTCCTCCTCCCTCTTTCTACCCCCCTCCCCCTCCCATGACTCATCAGTGTGTCTTGGTGTCTTCAGGACATTGAGAAGCTGGAGGCTGATCTCCATCAGACCCCTGAGCGGTGGCAGAGCACGTTGGAGAGAGTTCGCGTGAGCGTCCAGGACGACCTGAAGCAGGAAGGAAACGTAAGCGACGCCCGTCGTCCCGTCGTCCCGTCGTCCCGTCGTCCCGCCGCCCGTCGACCTGCTCACGTGCTCGTGTGTGTCCGTGTGTGTCTGCAGCTGCGCAGACAGTCTCTGTCTGTCTCGGGCCTCGTCCCCACGTCCAGCCTTCAGGCCCTCCAGCGCCGCTCCATGCTGCACCTGCCCGACAGCGCGCTGGCCGAAGACCGCGGCGCCGCCACGTCCAACGGGATCAACCGCCGCGCCGCCACGCTCTACAACCAGTTCACCCCCAGGAGTGAAGACAACAGGTTGTTGTTCTCCTCAGATGTTTCCAGATCAGATTCACTTTGAACACATGGAGGAGAAGAAGAAGGTTCTGTGTCCTTCAGTTCCACGGTGAAGGGGTTTGTGGAGAAGTGACGTCCCCTGTGTGTGTGTGTGTGTGTGTGTGTGTGTGTGTGTGAGTAGGGGGCGTGGTCAGAAGACCTCCGGCAGCGTGACGTTGCGGAGCAGCCACTGCTGAGAGCGGGAGTGAGAGCAGTCTCTGACGCTGGGAACCTGACTGTCCTCCTCCGACGCCTTGTCCAGACACTGGTTACTGTTGACGTGGACCAGGGTCAGCGTCTGGGGGCGGGGGGGGCAGAGAGCGTGTGTGTGAGCCGACACTGAACCACCGGACGCTACGACAGCACGTACAAGTTGGAATCAAGAATATTTGTCTCGTTTCTGGTCCTAAAACGTCATCAGTGAAATCAGACACGTCACCTGGACAAGTCACTTGTTTACAGACAAGTTTCACTTGAAATCAACAGAAATCGGCCAAAATAAGTGTTTTTTTCTTTTGGAAACTTGCTTGAAACAAGTGATTCTTCAGGTGATTTGTCTGATTTGACGTGTGAAGACATTTTATGACCAGAAATGAGAAAAGAGACAAATGTTCTTGGTGAGATTTGAAAATTTCTGCACTAATAGACGTGAATGACTCGTGTCGTAACAGTGGGAGAACTGTGTCCACAGCTAGCGCCACATGCTAATGTTAGCCTTCATTTACGATTTAATGTCTTCACTGCTGATATACTCACACTAGCATACCTAGCATGGTGGCTACTTATGCTATCAGAAGACGGTTCTAGAACCGATGGACGTTCTCTCCTTCTGGAACAGAGTCACACTTCTCAGTCCGTTTTCTGATGCGCAAATAGTTGTGTAATTACGGTACTCCAAAGTATGCTAGTACCAATGTAGCGCCGGTGATACCGTCAGTGTTAAAGGGTTCAAACAGTCCGTGTCTATCGGTGACCTTTAACCTTGTCCCACTGAGTGAGCGGGTGAGGACTCACCACGGGGTCGTACTCCCACAGCTGGTTTCCTTTCAGGTGATGACACTTGAGCATCATCACCGGCCCGTTCAGCTTGGACACGTCCAGACACAGGTCGTCTGTTCGGATCTCTTTGTTCGCCGTGTATGAGAAAACCTGAGGAAGACACGAGCACGTCTGGAGCTGGAATGTCTGCTGACTCATGGCTAGGTGTCTGCTGACTCATGGCTAGGTATCCGCTGACTCATGGCTAGGTATCCGCTGACTCATGACTCCGTGTCTGCTGACTCATGGCTAGGTATCTGCTGACTCATGACTCCCTGTCTGCTGACTCGTGTGTGAGTGTCTGCTGACTCATGGCTAGGTATCTGCTGACTCATGGCTAGGTGTCTGCTGACTCATGACTCCGTGTCTGCTGACTCGTGTGTGAGTGTCTGCTGACTCATGTGTGAGTGTCTGCTGACTCATGTGTGAGTGTCTGCTGACTCATGGTTAGGTACCTGGTTGCCTCCCATGCCGTGACAGTTGAAGATGCCGACCTTCTCGTTCTCCTTTCGGGCCATGTTGTCCAAACACTGATTCGTCTCCACGTTACGGATCTATGAAGAACAAACCAACATGTTCAACACGTGTGTGTGTGTGTGTGTGTGTGTGTGTGTGTGTGTGTACCTCTCCCAGGGAGTAGTAGTGTCTGGGGATCTGTGAGTCGGGGTAAACATTCTCCAGGTACCAGCTGAAGGGTTTACACTGAAGCTTCTGCCTCAGAGCCGTAC
>CAAKHB010002601.1:0-21103 GCA_901007665.1 Aeoliscus strigatus
CTCTGCTTATCTGAGATTTTTCTTGGCCTGCCACTCCGGGCCTTAACTAGAACTGTGCCTGTGGTCTTCCATTTCCTCACTATGTTTCTCACAGTGGAAACTGACAGCTGAAATCTCTGAGGTAGCTTTTTGTATCCTTCCCCTAAACCATGATGTTGAACAACCTTTGTTTTCAGGTCATTTGACAGTTGTTTTGAGGCTCCCATGTTGCCACTCTTCAGAGAAGATGCAAAGAGGAGAACAACTTGCAACTGACCACCTTAAATACCCTTTCTCATGACTGGCTTCACCAGTGTATGTAGGACAAGGGTCAGTGAGCTTACCAAACAAATTTCGTGTTCCAATAATTAGTGCTAAAGGTATTCAAATCAATAAAAAAACAAGGGTGCCCAAATTTATGCACCTGCCTACTTTTGTTTAAGTAATTATTGCACGCTTTCTGTAAATCCTATAAACTTCATTTCACTTCTTAAATATCACTGTGTTTGTCTGCTATATGATATATTTAACTGAAATTGCTGATCCGAACAACCAATGATTTATAAAGGAAAAAATTGAAAATGATCAGGGGTGCCCAAACTTTTTCATACGACTGTATATATATATATATTATATTAACCATATATATATTTTGTTGCTGTACAAACAGGATAAACTGGATAAATTTTAATTATAATGTTTTAGTGTATTTTATTCTTACTATACAAACTTGATAAAAAAAAAATTGTGATCTTGGTGTTTTGTCCCACTCATCTTTTCACTGCTCACCAGATGGAGCGAAAACTGCAGAAAATATGGGAGATAGCTCAAGGTACATGGCTCCTTCACATTTACATGTTTTTGCATGTTTCAGGCGCAACATGCCAAAGAAATGTATATGTTCAAGGACTTATTCACATTTCTGATTTTAGTGTTGTTCTGCTGATAGGTAAGGGCATTGAAATGCTGGACTATGACTCCGTCCAGGACTTGTCCCTGCTGCTGGATTCTGCTGACAACAGGAACTTGCTGCTACGTCTGGGACGGTCTTTAGGTGTCCCACCCCAAGTGATCACTCATCTCCAAGGATTCCAGGATCTCTTTCAGTACCTGTGCACCTCCACCTACACTCTGCTGCCCCAACTGGCCCAGGCTGCTGCACTCTTGCCGAAGCCCGAAGTTGTTGCTAGGATACACAGAGCTGTAGTGACCAATTAAACCCTCTGGATGGGTTACCATGGCTACAACTGATACACCGCAGTTCTGACCCACTTTGTGCAACAATCACGAGATAAACTGAATAAATATTGCTGGTACTTGAAGGGTGAATGGCAAATGTTTGTATATGAATGAATTAGTTCTCTTCTAATGCCACATGACTGATACACAGTGAAGACCTCATCGACTGTACTAAATTGTACAGTTTATTTATTTGTGTAGATCCCTTGTTTTAAATGCACTGTTGTAAACATTTTATCTGTTTCTAGTTACATTTAACCATTACAAAGCATACCAAGAAGTCACCAAAAATGCATTTCACCCTAAATTGTTCTTGTATACAAAAACATTTCACACAGTTATCTGTAATTAGAATGTTAACTTCCAGAATATCCAGGACCATGTAACTCAATCCTGTACACAGTGTTACTTCCTGTTTACCATGTAAAATGGATGAGAGGCCCTCTGGCTAAAGCATGTGAGTCCAACCAGCACAGAGGAGTTAGTGTTCAGTGCAGGAGAGAGATCACTCAGCCCTGAGAAATTGTGTTATTCTTTAAGAGGAGTCGTCCAACTCATCATTGTCTTTATCTTAAGCTCTGCATATTCTTCAGCACATAGAAATCGGTAAGTTTCCTCTTTTTTTCCACCCACTTAAAATCAATACTATTGAAACAAAATCCAGGAGAGTCAACAACATTTAAAAAATATGTCGGAAAATGTAAGAAGGAAAAAATTGTAAGTCTTGTTAAATCTGCTCAGTGGATTCTGGAAACCAAATACGAAAACATTTAATGCAAAGAGGAATTAGCTGTGTTATTTAACACCAATAATTAATGAAAGTATCTGCGTTTTGCTGAGTAAAAGAACTTCGGTCCAGTTGTGTAAGCTTTTGGATTCGTTTTGAAAGTATAAGGATGTGATACACTTTTAAAACACCAAGAGGCGCCAGTTACACAAAGCAATTGAGGACCAGTATAGATCGTCTATTCAAAAGAAGAGACATTGTCGTTTGCTTCACTACCAACACTGCGGTTTGCCCACTTTTCTTTCAGTCATTACATATGTCCCCACAACCATTTACCCATGTCACAACCATTACTTTTTCTTATAATTTCAGGTACATTACAACCTCTCAGACTGACGTTCTACCAATTCAAGATTTAGTTTTCAACCAGAACAATATTTTTTTAACCTTTTGTATTATATTATATTATATTATATTATATTATATTATATTATATTATATTATATTATATTATATTATATTATATTATATTATATTATATTATATTCTTTGCGCATGTGTTGTTTTTGGTTTCCGGAAACGAGTGACAGTGAGCCCTCTTCCTCTTTGACTGATCTTTGATGTCCACGTCCCCGTGGTGTCCGAGTCCTACCGGCTGCGATGTGTTACGCGCCCCTGCTTTAGAAAAAAAACAGAGAAGGAAAACTTAGAGAAATGGCGGAGGGCGCAACGACTCTCAAAGGCTTACGAGCCCAAATGGGTAAGATAAATAATGACAGATGGAGTTGATGTTTAAAAGTTGTCGCTTTGACATGTCTGCTGGTACCTCCGGCTCATGGGTTTATTCGAACGAGTCAGCCCGTTGGGCTAGTAACTGTTCAACGTTAGCTCGATTTTGACAATGGACGCTGTTGTATTTGGCACTTAAATGCCATAAACCGACTGCAGCAAACCCAGTCTGCTCAAACCGGGGTTAGTTTCTTCGTATGATAGCTACACGCATTAGTTTAAGTCGGTAAAGTCATTGCAGTTGACGTTAGCTAAAGTTGTAACGTTATCTGGACGCAGCCGAGAGGAGGTTGACATACAACGACTTTTTGCGCCTAGCACACCTCAATATTTTTAGCGTCACCGAATTTATATCGTACATGCACTTTTTGTCTGAACATCCCATACAATCCGAATTGAACGTATTCATGTCAAATAATCCTAACTTAATGTTCCGTAGTGTCTGACAAACGGTGTGCGGCGATGAGAACGTTAGCTCATCACTCGGAGGCTATTAAACGTGAACCGTCCCCGTCAGGAAGAGTTCACAGTGGATTTATAATCTGAGTTTATGTCCAATCGAAAACTTATCTTTATGTCTGTAGCCTCAGGCTGAGCCGGTTGTCGATGAATCGGTTCAGTAGCTTCCTGCTCTGCCTCCGACTAAATGTCCTTTCTCTGTTCATTGTGCCTATTTGTTGACATATGGCATAATCCCCCCGCCATTATCTATGAAGGCTAACTATAACAATGTCTGACCTCAATTTTAGATAAAGCTAGGCTGCATGCCATGAAATATCTTGGTGGAGTCATGAGATTTTGTTCAAAGGGCAGCCTCATGTCACAAATAATTTTATGCCATTCTCACAAATAGTGTTGTTGTGTCATCTTCAGCAGCAGCAGCCAGTTCATCAGGGCTTTGTGGCCCTCAGATGGCCTTTGGTTCAGACTTTGGTGTTCACTGTGTCTGCATCTACAGCCATGAATGCACAGTCTGTTTTGACTGGAGCTGCAGCAGGGCGTACAGCTTTTAGGGTGAAAGTGACTTTTCTGCATAACCAGTGAGGGTGTAGGCATGTGCTTCTCCTTGTTGGACCGTAGTTAGTGCTGATCTTCTTCCTGTTTCCTTTGACTTTTCCATACAGTATTTTCAACCTGGAATTTTCATCCACCCAATTTTGTGGTTTTCTGAAAATGTCCACACTGTTTGACTGTTGGAATACTTCCTGCCTTTGTGAAGAATAATAATGTTCCCCTGATCATTTATAGCATTTCTGGTCTCAAGTCAGAACAACAGTTAAAATAATGTCAGGAATCTAGCTCATGTGCACTTCCACAAGAATGTGAACAAAAAGAAAATGCATGCTGTCCAAATGACAGGAAATCTTGCCACTGCAAGGTTATACTGACTTTCCTGCAACAGTGGCTACTGCAGAATTAAAAGCATGAGAAATATTTCTGAGCTGTTGGATTTAACCAAAGGAGGAAATAAATTGGACTTTTCATGTTTTCCTTCTGTGTCTTGTTACAATAACTGATGGCACGTGTTTCAGACTATGTGCATACATTAAGTACATCATTTTATAGGCTGTACCCAATGTTAGACCAGTCATTTCATTTCATGTATGACCATTTTTGTGTATGCATGTATATCATTAACAGTCATACACACATATAACATCTCCGTTGCTTATGTGTTTTAATTCACATTATTGTGAATCTTTTTGTTCACATTAGTTGGTATCACATGTAAAGAAAGGGAAAGGGGCATGAAGAAAGAAATTGATTCATTAGTAATAGATTTGTAAACACCCATCTATGCAGGGATCCACATGGCAAAGAGACTTCCTGGGATGTATCATCCTGCGAGTACTGCAAATAGCCAAAGCTCACCCTTGCATGACAAGGTCTCTAGTAATCCCACAGAAGAACTGGTGTGTTTCTCTGTGCATGTGTGTGCCCGTGTGCGAGCATTCATCAGCAGTGTTATCTTAGGGCCTGTGATATTAAGCAGCAATGGGATACTGAGGTTCAGATGGCTGTGGTTGTTAATGTTACTATTCCATTTAGACTCATGAAGAAATAGGAAACTGCATTTTAAGTCAAGAAAGAACCTCATTGATGGTATAAAGCCATTGTTGTCCACAAATTCATTTTGGTGGTGTGAATTTTTCCAGCATGCCTGTTAGAATGCTTGTTAACCCTGGCGATAGACAGGATATTCACTTCCTGTGCAGTTAGCTCCTGATTAGTACCATGCTTTAGGGCACAGTAAACTGCAGTTGTACGATGGGACAGAAAAGATATCTGTTCTTTCCACCACACCACATGTGCTTTTTACCAACAGAGTCTGTTTGAAACTGCCACTGTTACTGTATATTTTATGATCTAGTTTCTTGCATGGCGAAGTGGCATTAGATCAGAGTTAGCAATTTACTACAAGTGTCATAGTGAAATGCAGCGTGGCTTGCTTCCTGTTTAGTGTTTCTATCTGTCTGGCTTGCGACATGGCATGCCATTACAAGCCACCCCCACCCTGATAGCCATTACTGCTACCATGATGATTAAGTTGCATGAGCTAGGCTACATGTAATCAATAAGTTGTGCTGCACCTGGAATGTTCTTCCATTGTTTTCAAATAGTTCCATATGTAATTCTGCTTGCACTGTACAAATTCAATGTGGTGTGAAGATAGGGTGGTAGTAGCACTACAATGCACTGCAGACTGGATGTTAATGACACAGTGTAGAAAATGCCCTAAATTATTCGAAAGAAAAAATAGTCCAGGAACTTTTTGTCTGTGATGCCTCAAGCAGAGTCGATGTATGCAGTAGCAGTGATGTATGTTAATTTGTGCGAATCTCCATAGTGATGAGAGACTGTTTCTGTGATTGGTTGTTTTCATTTCTATGAGCACACCTGGCTCACTTGAGGTCTGTTGGGAAAACTAAAGTGGTTAAACCGCACATAAATGTGTGTGTCAATTATGTGTTTGTTTTATGGAAGCTGACTTCTTTCTTATCAATTTGTTTCCACCTGGACTATGTCATTATTCAAAATGTCTCATCTCACCGAGTGCCCTTGCACAGGGTAAATAAGGCTCGTCTTGGATCCACTTCTGCTCACTGAATCACTTAGCAACAGATACCCTGTTACAGGTTCTTTTGTGCCTCTTTGATGCCTCTTTGTGGAGGCAGACATAAAGAAGGTTAAAACCAGACACTTCAACAATAGCTTAGTGTTGCTTAGCAATAGGTTTTACATGTTTTTATTTTAAAGAGACAAATGTGTGTTCATTAATGTTCCAGATTTATTGTCAGAACACTGTTTCCGATGCATGTTTTTTCTTTCTCACCCTTTCTCAGCCTTTATAGATTGAAATAACCATGAGCTGAAATTTGTGGCTCTAGTATTGAAATAGTAGTAGTAATACTAGTAATTGTATTGAATGATAAGTCTTTGCAGGTCTCTTTTATTGTACATGCTGACTTGATTAACAATTTAAAAGTATTGATTCTTATCACTTTGGACTCACGGTCCCTGTAGATTCCATGATCCGTGTCTTAATTGAGTCATAAATCTTTGTGAGTACCAAAACAGCCTATTTGGCAAAAATGTGATGCAGAAGAGATGTTTACTCTATATTACTCACAAGAAAAAAATAATTTCATGAATACCTTAGAAAAAGATTTGACCAGACATTAAACCTGATTACATCAATGTACATTATTGCCACGAAATTTAAATGATTCAGCCAGCAGCCGAACTGTAGTGAGTGGAACAGACAACCGTTTTCATGACGTGGAATTAGCAGCCATGTGAATATCACTTGACCAAAGATCTGACTTGCCTGTTTGTCAGCGATTTTGTGGTGTTGAAAATACACTGACAAAAAAGACCGGCAAAACGCTGATACTGAGACTCACAGAGCTTGATCATGCCCTCCCTGTTTCCTTCCTAATGCTGGTTTTGGCTGAGAAAAGTGCTGTTGAAGTGCAGAGGCAGAATATATTATTAACCTTTAGACTAATTTCTGTCATATTTATATGTTAGTGTTAGTTGTATTGAATCCTGCTGTAATTACATTTTCCAAGATTGCTTTTGTAGTGTAGGAGTTATGAACTTGCATTTACTAAAATTTTTGCTTTTTTTTAATGATTTTTTTTGTGGAATTGTAATGTTGAAAATGGTACACATGATTTTATTACAGACATATGGCACACACTTGCCTATTTCACCCAACTTGTCACAGAAGGCAGTTTATAATTGGGTACAGGGTGGACCATGAGCGGGAGGTTATGTCAGACGACTGAATAGCCGGATTGTTCTGTAGCTTCAAATCCGTTGGATCGCTCAAGAACTAGCATTCCTATGCAGAGCAAACAAAGCACAGGGAAGAACGGCTAAATTTGATTGGTTTACTGAACCAAATGAAATTCTGTCTCCCTACTTTGTCAGTTATTGCATAATATGAGTGTTTTTATGACAGTCAAATTATGCTTCGGATATAATAGCTTTCAGAAATATCTCCATAAAAATGCTACCCACGTCTGAAAAACCTTGAAATAGCAGAAATAATAGAACAGGTCTTAACACTGTTTGTTAGCACCTCCAGTTCGTCGACCTTATTCAGTAGTGAGCTCATGTTTCCCATTATCATGGAAGGAACCGGAGGCTTGTATCTTCGTGTCTTCAGCCAGCCATTGAGCTATAACTTCAGCGCCGGCTCTGCAGCCACTATACAGCTTCCTGATGTCATGAAAAGGGAACCACTCCGATGCGTGACTTTGATCTCAAAGCAAGTAAGCCATTGCTCAAATAAACAAGTCTTGTGTTGGAAGAATCCATATCCCTATTTAATAAAATTGAATAATAATATTAATAAAATATCACGGTAACTATGATGGTACAATACTACAGTGAAAAACAAAAAAAATTACAAGAAACTAGAAAAAATAAAATATATGTAAAAAAAACCCACAAAACACAGAGCTGCTGGCGAGGCTGCCACTCGCGACGGCGCCTTGTGATGGAAAATGGACAATAACTGGAAACCACGCACAGACCAATGGTATGATTTTGGCTTAATTATTATGTGAAATAATTGTGCAGGAAAAGGGCTGATGTCCAGTCAGTCTTAATACTGTGAGCTTCTGTGTTGACTGACCACTTCACAGCAGATGATGCGTGTTTCACTTGCAGGAAAATAGGCTACAGGTGATTCCTTTCTGTCAAGAGAGCTTCTGTGACAGATTTCACAGTAAAGAATGTTGACTGTTGATGCAGTCAACAAGAATGGTGACTGATGCTTTGAAACTGAAAGAATGAACTGAAAGAGCCACTGCTCCATTGAAATTTGTTTAAATTTGGCCTGATTGACAGTCACGAGAAGTTCCCTGGGTCGATTCCTGGCCCGGGATCTTTCTGTGTGGAGTTTGCATGCTCTCCCCGTGTCTGTGTGGGTTCTCTCCGAGTACTCCAACTTCCTCCCACCTCCACAAGCATGCTAAGATTAATTGGTTACTCTCAATTGCTTGAATGATTGTTGTTTTCTGCGATGAGCTGTTGACTTGTCCAGGTTGTACCCTGATGTTCACCCGTTGACAGCTGGGATCGGCTCCAGCACAACTGAGACCCGTAACCGGAGCAAGAGAGAGATGATGAATGAATGATTCTTAATCCTGCTAGCTAACACAACACAACCTCATTACTTGCTGTGTTTTTTGCAAAAGTTGGAATTGTGATACCTCTGTTACCTTACCAGTTAATGTTAGCTCATGTTAGCTTCACCTGCTTACAGCTGCAACTGCCCAGGCACAAGCTGAGGAGCGTCGCAGCCTTGCAGGGAACAGCCCAGGACCTACAAACACAACAGCTAAACCTCAGGGGTGTAGGCCAGGTAAATGACACCACACCCTGACACAAAAACAGATTCTGAGATACTACACGGCCACCTCTACCCTCCTCTAAGTATGGCTTACTGCAGGTAGGCCTTAGTCATCATCTTATTACTGTAACAGTTGACAAAGCTCATTAATGACAGTCCCATGCACACTACAAAGCCTTTGTAGTAGTAATAGTATGTATTAACGTCTTATAACTACATGAACTCAAATCTGTGTTTGCAGTCATTGACGGCGCAGCACTTAGAGTAGACGACCGGCTGCGAGTAGCTAAAGAGAGACGAGAGGAAGCAGATAGACAACAAGGTAAGAGAACAATCTCCGTTTTCTCTATCGTATATGTGTAAATGGTAAATGTATGTAACATGTACCTTGCTGAAATGTTCTGGTTTAAGTATCTTTTCATTCCAGGGTCATCCCATTGGCTAGTGAAATAAGTCATCAGAAAGCTGGTCGATAACAGCCTGTACTTTTTGATGGCCTCTTCATGGAAGAGCTGCTCTCCTACAAGCCATGAACTCACTGACCATACTTACACACCTTATGTCTGTTGTCAGCTTTGCGTGAGTCCCAGATCATGGAGCGGGAGCGTAAAGCTAAGCAGCAAGTAGAGCGTCAGATGGAGGAGCGTCAGAAAAAGGTTGTGGAACAGCGAAAGAAAGAGGAGCAAAAACGGCAGGCTGTGGAGGAGAAGAGGAAACAGAAACAGGAAGAAGAAAAGGTAGATGCAGCGCTCATCAAGTCCTGAGCTCAGTTTCATGCCACTAAAAATGTGAATGAACCCATGGGAACACATCATTCACATCTTTTATATGCTTCACACTTATAATACATAACGTTCAAAAACAATGATTGATTGATTAAGTAATCGCAGTTCAGTGTGAAGCATTGAACTACAGTATCCTATCATTTATCATGATTTGCCTCATCATCATCTGCCTCTGTCATGCTGCAGGAGCATTATGAGGCGGTGATGCGGCGGACATTGGAGCGTAGCCAACGGGTAGAGCAGAGACAGAAGAGATGGTCTTGGGGAGGACTGTCCACAGACTCAGATGGACGAACAGGTAAGCATCTATGGTCTACATTTAACTTTTCGTGATTGGACATCCACTGTCTAACAAGTAGAAGACAGAATATATTCAGCAGTGAGAGCTGGAGATGAATTTATGTTTTTTCTCCTGTCTCAAATAAGTCAAGTGCCAGATTTGGCTTCAAGCTAACTCTTCAACAGCCCACTGTCATTGGCTATTCAGCACAAACAAACAAAAGTAGGCAACTGCATAGGGAAAAAACTCCCAGCTGCCTCCTCATCCTGCTAGCGTCTACAACTGGCCAAAATGGCAGTTCCAACTGGAGTTAAATTTTTTGTTTTAAACTTTTTTGTTTCCGCCTCGTCTACATGTGTGTTTTCATTGTCCCCTGAGAGATTTCTGTTCCCACAGGAGATTCTGATGCCAGTGCCTCATCCCCAGTAACCATAGTTATCTCCCCTGCGTCACCAGAAAAGCCTCCAAGGAGTCGACAAGGTTTCATTTGTTTATAATCTGCCCACCACTTAAACAACACAGCATGGACTGGCACTGGCTCTATAAATAGTTTGGTTATCTCTTATTTCTCACACCAACACCCCAACCCACTTTTCTGCAGTTAAACACCAACAGGTATTTTTACAGGCCTTCTGTTCTTGTTGTGCTTCGAACTTCCTGTTAGAGCAACCATGGGCCAATTCCTGGTCACATGGTCAATGTTGCATGGAAGCCTAAGTCACACATAACTATTGATGTCACACAGGGATTTTCTAGTAATGTTGTGGATGCTGTTTGGAATGTTGATCAACATGGTCAACATCTCTGCTGTTGACTAACAGGCTGTGCATGGCTGTGAAGCTACAGTGAGATTGGTTCGGCTTTGGTAAAATGATTATGTTGTATAGTTCTGTGTGGAAAGAATGCGCCACGTACATTTCTTAATTTCAAAAGTATGTTTGAATACTATACATGTATATAATATTTATATTGTCTCTTTTTAAATCAGTGTTGGCTTATTAGAGGAGCAAACTTCTAGAGAATCCTCAGTACTGGAATCCTGTAGCACCCTGCAGTCCCACTGTGTGCACCTAATGACCCTCCCCTGTTGGCTAGCCTCCAGTGTAAACCCCGCCTCCCTTGTCTGTCTTTCCTCCTCCCTGCCAGTGGACAAGCGCTCCACGTCCACCATGAACCTGAAACAGCCATCACAGGCTGGCATCAGCAAACGTCTGTCCTCTTCCTCTGCTACCCTCGTCAAATCTCCTGACAAACGTAAGTCTCTTGTCTGCCCTTCCACCTCCCCTCCCTTATGCAAACAACCCTGCCCACCCCACTCACCCTGTCGCCAATACTTTGTCTTAACCAATGTCATGTTGTAGGCATTCTGTATATCACAAAGGTAAATGTTTTTCTCTGATTAGTTACACTATTATCTAATAGGTGACTTCCCTGTAAATGACCTGGAACAAACTCAACTCTGCCAACTCCTAAGTTTGTTGTGAACTCTGAACTCTTTCAGATCCAAGGCTTTGCACAAAGGCCTAGTGGAGCACAGACAAACTAATAAAGATGTCTTTGCTCTCTGAGTGGGATTCTAGTCTGTGATGAAGTAGTTTGACCTTCTTCTGTATCCATTCATGGTGTACCTATATAAAGTACAGACTCATGCGGTAACAAATGAACATACATAGATAGATTCAGCTGTGTGAATCAAAGCCTTAGTAATCGACACTTGTTTGAGTCATGTGGCTTCACACCTTTTTCTGGTTTCTCTGTTCACTTAAACCTATTTATCATTTATTCACTTCAGGCTATTCACTTCTTCCAGTCACACGATAGTGCGCTCTAAATTCACCATTGGGTGTTTCATCATTGTCTCTCAGGTTTTAAGCCAAGAAGTTCATCTTGTAACCGGTTGCCTAGCAATGGCAATGCTGCTCAGGCCACTAAGGAAGATGGCAAAAAGGCTCAGGTGGAGCTGACAGGTGCAGAAAGACTCATCTCCATTCAACACTACACTTCCCTTGCAGAAAACGGTGTACTGTTCACAAGCCACCACACTGTGTTCCAAATTATTACGCTCCTAACATATATACATAGATACATAGATACATAGATATACATAGATACTATGACAGAGGTTTATTATGGATAGTTTATAGTACAGTATTTCAGATTCTACAAAGCCACTGTTAAGCAGTAAAATGGTATTTGGAACTGCTGTTGTAGTCAGTTGTATTTGGGCCCAGAAATCCACCTCTGCAAGCTGGCGATTAATTGGAATGCGACCTCAGGTGTCGGCTTGGATGTCTGCAACGGGATACTTTCACATCAAACATGTAAATGGATATAAACATAGATGATAGCAGTCAGGTTGCGAGATTGCGTCTCAGCTGATGTGTTTGGCTACCCTCCTCTTCACGTAGACTGTGTACCTGCAAAGGGCCAAAGCTCACTTAGATATGACTGGTCACTGCTACTCAAACCACAAACGAAACCTAGAAGGCCTCTGGTGTCTAAACCCTCTCCTCCGCCGACAGATTTATGGGCAAATATCTGTTTATCAAGGATAGAATTGTGTGCACTGAATTGACAAAACGCTTCAGTAGTTCTCAGACAAGCTGCTCATCTTTTGTTGTGGAGTTATTGTTGGACGTCGTGCATCACATCCAAATGAAAAACACATTACTTGTAAACTCTCTTCGGGGCAACTCTCTGTGCCTGGTTGGCTATAACTCCAATCTCGTGTCTGTAGGCCGTTCTGTGAAGACAAGAAGTTCATCCCTCACACGAGTAAGTGTGGGCAGAGCACAGACCCCTGCCAAGGCTGATAAGGGAAGAACAGATGATCAAGGTGGCTAGCATGAACAATCGGCAACAGTTTTCCTGTCCGTACCTGCAATTCTCAGGCCTCTATTTCTGAATAAGTGGCCGGCATGTTGCTTCAATGTTAACAGCTTGCTCATTCTGAATCCGCTCAGTCGTACGAGTCCTTGAAAAAGTTTTTTTGGGGATAACGTTGTCATCCGGCTCATTTGAGTGGTAATCTGGCTCAGACTCTTTTTGCTATGTAATCTCTCTCTCCATCCATACTAATTTTTACCCAAAGGTTACTTACAAGTATATTGTCCTTTTGGCAGATGCTAATCCTTTCTTTAACCTCCTCTGATTTTCTCTGAACAGTTCTGCTTGCTCTTCCTAGACAATCCCACCGTCGCTGGCTTTTTTAACACAAGAATGTGTTTTGTTGGTGTATTATAACATCTTGTATTGTTTTTGTGACAATGTGAAGATTGTTTTGTCTCTCCCAGATGATGTCATCCTTGCTGGATTTAAGCTGCTGAGTTCATGCTTCAGTGTGGTGTGTGTGTCCGCGTCACCCCACCATCACACCCCAACAGCAATGAATTACTGTCTTCGTTTTGGCATTAACCAGCAATGCTTTTCCTTGTCCCACAGAGATGTCAGCCTCTTCCTGCAGATCTTTGGTTGAAGCAGTTTCTTTCTTAAATGTGTGTTTAACAATGAGGATACCACGACATATTTAATGTTACACAAAACTGAATAGCTCATTCACCATTTTCCTCACACTTTTACCCTCAGCCAGATTCTTAGTGCCTGGCAGTGTCTCTGCCGCGTTCCAGGGGCTAGCACTTAACAGTAATTACAAAACAAGTCTGTCAGCAACAGATGAGAACCTCAGTAAGATCCTCCAATAAGCAATGCCAAAAGGAAATGTGACAGTCAGTCTGTCTTTTTAACAGTACTTAGGGACTTGTGCCAAAATCAACCCCTCACCAGCTAAAATCATCATTATTATTTCTACCCTGCAAGCACAGTGCAAGCCAAGGACTTTTGATTGTTAAAATCTAAGTCATCGGTCTCTTCAACCCCTCCTCTTCCTCCAATAATCGTCCTATGCTGTCTGTCTGTCTGTCAAGTACACTAATGGTTTGGTTTTTGCCTTCATCATCAGCTCTCCTCCCTCTGCCCAGAGGAACCATTGATTTGACCTTTAACCTCCTACTGGACAATCAGTCAGTGGTCTGTCTCAGTTGTCTTCCATGTCCTCCTTTCCCTGCTGCCACCATTCTTTTGCAAATTGGTGAAAGCTAAAAAGGATAAAGATGGACCCTGTGACATCACTGACACATGACCATTGAGATATTAACGTTGATTCTCTTCTGTTGGTTAAATCACATGGTGATCTGTCACAATTGTACTCACCCACCCTCCCCCCACCCTTTGTTTGGTCTTGTCACCCCCACCCTGTTCTTGTCCACTCTTCTCTCTTGGCCTTTTATGTTCTTCTCTACTTTTTTCGGGGGATTTTTTTTGGCCACATAGCTCAAAGGCCGCCGGCCAGCACTGTGGATGGAGGGGTCCTTAGTCGCCTGCTCACTCCCACCCAGGCCTCACTAGCTAGGAGCAAGAGCGCCGCCGCCCTTTCCGCTGAAGGAAAAGATGCTCCAGGTAACCTCCACGTAGGAGACCCTGACAAGAAGAGGGATTTTTAGACCCTCCACCTCATAACCTACTGCCATTTTATTTGTAGAATGGTCGTTCCCAGTATCATCTCAATAGGCCTGATCTTTCAGAGAAAAATTGTGGCCTCTATCTCACGGTACACTTACTGAACCTTTGCACTACTCCAGTGTTTCAAATCTGCCAAAACACCTATGTACAATAATTATTTGCAGCAAAGTACACTCATGTGATAGAACATAGTTCTTCCATGAATATTGGCACACACACACACACAGTCTAGCTCACAAGCTCACTCAATATGACACAATTGGCTGTTGTGTGTTGCGCTGAGCCGATCAGGGCAGACCTGGCTGGCAGTATTTCTGCATCTGAGGAGCTTCAGGGTCCATGCTGGGAGATTTACTCTAAGCTGATTACTCGTTGGTTCTTGTCACGTCAGAGTGGCACTGTTAATTATTGCATGTGTTTCAGTGGCAAGTCCCGTAGACTCCCAATACCTAGTGCTAAACTGGTAATTACTGACTTTACGCTTCATTTGTTAACTTGAAGTCACACGATTCAAATGCAGCATGTCCACATTCCCAGACAAGATTTTTGGTTGACACCTTGTTGTGTACACATCTAAATAAGGTTTGTCACTTGTAAATGTGCTGGAGATTTTTTTTAATATTTTAGCTTAGCTTATTGATTTGTGATTCTGACGTGAAAATTATCTGTAGATCTGATTGTCAGAATCTGTTTTATTGCCAAGTATGATTATACACACAAGAATTTGCCTTGGTGTTCAAGACAATTATCATAGAATTAAAAACCAAATATTAAGTAGTAAAAACTCTGTTATAATCACTGCATACAGTGATAAAAATAACATAAAATAAAATGAGGTAGAAAAAATATAATACAGTATTGTATACAATGCACTACAGATGTGACGTACAAGTCTCCGGAATGTTCCGCTTTGGTCTGCTGGTGACTGTTTTATTCCTGTAGACTGTATTTGAATATCAGATTGAAAGAATCGTACTGTAAAGCAGTTTTCTTCCAGTGCGACTGTATTGTAACTGTTGTTTAGGTTCTGGTGTGTATCGACGGGCTTTTAGAACCCATTACTGGCTATTGATCCTCTGCTAAGTATAGCCCCAGTAGAAAGCTGACACATCTGCATTAGCAGCAACCACAGCAGCTAGCCGTCAGTGCTCAGTGTTTAGACAGAATCAATTACAGAACACGTTTGTGACCCCCGTGTGGCAGGGAGAGTTCTCAAGGGCTCAGGATTATCATGGCTAAGCCCTTCAATCTGACACAGCAAGAGCACCACCAGTGTTTCTTCTCCTCACTAACTACCCTTGTACAGTGGGCCGTCACCTGTTTCTGTCAGTATTTTAGCCCCTATGGACATGAACTTAAGGATCATCACTTCTGAGCAAATGGTGGAAACAGTTGTAGTTCACAGTTGTGCTCATAAGGTTACATACCCATGCATAATTTATGATTTCTTAGCCATTTTTCAGAGAATATGAATGATAACTTTTTTCCACTCATGGTTTGTGGTTGGGTGAAGCCATTTATTTTCAAGCAACTGTGTTTAGTCTTAAATCATAATGATGACAGAAACTTTCTCACCATGAGTGGAAAAAAACGTTTTTGTGTTATCATTCATATTCCCTGAAAAATGGCCAAGAAATCATAAATTATACAGGGGTATGTAAACTTATGAGCACAACAGGTTGAAATTTTTGACTAATTGCAACAGTCACTAGTGCAGCAGATTTACTGTATTAACAAATCTGTGTGTATATGTATCAATCTTTGTTATTGTACTTTTTGTATTGCTATGTTTGCTATGTTGTGGTGCTTGGTGTTCCAGTTCTTTTCTAGAAGATTTCACGCCTGTGTGGTGTCATGGGTTTTATAAGACATACTCAATTTGACCAATCAAAGCTGCTGAAAGCTGTTCCCTGCTGCATCTAACAACCCGCTGTTGTTTTTTTTGTGCTTTTGTCCCCTCACAACACCCTCTCCCACCTTTCTTTCAATCACCATCTATACTCCTTTCTCTTTGTTCCTTGCTCTACTCTTTTCTTCTGTTTTCTCCCACCCTCGTTATTACTTGCTCCATTTGCTCTTTGCCGCTTTGCTGCCCAACTTGGCTGCTTCTCACGCCACCCATTGGTTGTGCTCCCCTGGCCCTGCGATGATTGTGTCCTTTACCAGAGTGTCACCTGTGTCCTCGCTCAGCCTCTGCCAGCCCCCTGCACCCACCACGTGGACCTGTTCGTAGCCGCAGCATTGACCGTCAGAAGAGCGGCATGACCACATCTGTCTCAGCTGATGGAGCCCTAGACCCTTCAATGGTGAGATCCCTTCTCGTCACCAGCATCGCTGACCCACACTTCTGTCACACTTTTACCGGTAGAACAATCCCTGTGTGTGCACTTCTCTTTCAGCTAGAATTGCCATGTCCTTTATTGTACATTTGGCCACAGTGATAATATGTGAGCACATATACAGATACTGCTCTATTTAGTTTTCGTAATTTGGAGAAATAGTTACTAGCGATGCTTTACCCAAATCATATTTTCTCACAGGTGGAGAAACTGAAAGTTAAAACCTGCACCTGAAAGATGTTCTGTTTTAGCAAGCATTTTCAACAATATTCTGATTTAAGGACTTAATTTTATATAAAAAGTATTAGTTTAATTATTGAAATGCCAAGTTAGAGTAGATACATCTGTTGGGACCTGTAATTTTATTTTCTGCTCCATTTAAAAGTGATTTGACTGACCAACTGAGGGCACACAAAAGTCGCCATGGGCTGATGCATTTAAATTACATTGCTCACTTTACTTGGTGGGTGGCACCAAAGGCTCTGAGTATGATGCACATATCCAGCCATTTGCCTAGCAAAGTACTCATGCAGGTTACTAACCATAGGGAAATGTTGTTCATTCTGCTGTTAACTTTTGTCTCTGCCGGTCAGATTAAATCTCATACTTTGGCAAATATTTGTCACCTTCTCACTGCAGCTGCCAAATGGTAACTATTTTCACTTGGTGGCTTGTACAGCATGGCTCCTTCTTATATCCAGCCTGTCAGCCACCTCTGTGGCAGTGAAAGGCCTCATTGTCATAGCATGAGACAAAGTGATCCACAATGGCCTTATTATAGACGGATCAGGCCATGCAAAGCAGACACCACCCTTCTCCTGATGGCTAATCGCAAAACCTTTTTACTTTCCTCACCATGTCATTGTCTCTTCTCTTCCACGTACACAGATGGGCGAGAAGATAACTCATTGTCTCTAATGCGTATCACTCAGCATTGCGTGATGCTTCGATTAGATTTGATCTTACAGGTCAGCTTGTCCGAGTGATTCAGGTCAGAGGAAATCATCGGAATATATATCGAGAATGACTTAAATGACACAAAAACAAACTGTTGTTTGTTTTATATCCTTACTTGTGTCCATCCTACTCTGATGGATTCAGCTCAAGTTTGAAATTAGTGCTGTGTCAAACCTGAAATTAAACTAATTATTTTGTAATGATAATCCATCTTAATGGTAACTTGACCTCACATTTCTGACCTCATGTAATCAGGTGAAGAGATGGCCCCAGTACTTTACCTCTGTATCTTCTCTCTGATTAACAGAACAAGCAGGACAAGCAGTGTGCTTCACCTGCAGGGCAGCGGCCAGCCTCCCCATCTACACCCTTGGGACGCAACCGCTCCCCATCCCCAGCTCCCAATCCAGCTTCAAAGAGGACTCCCTCCCCAGGAACAGCAAAGTAACACTTGAGGCTCCAGTGGTGGGAAGATTTGTCAGTGTTGATTATATGAACTTACCTTTCATTTTCCACTGACAGACAAAGTCCTAAAACACGCCCACCCTCACCTGGAGTAAGCAAACAACGACCCCCGTCGCCCCAACCCATGTCAGCCAAACCCCCACCCATTCAGAAACCAGCGCTCACACCAACAGGGCCCCCAACTTTAAGAAAGAGGGACTCCAAATCCAAGGATATGTTTCCAGTCCAGGCTTTGCCTCCACAGTCCTCTGATTCGAGCAAGACCAAAGAGAAAGATGGTGAGCAGGAGGACAGACCACAGTGAAAAATATTTTTGTGTCACTATTGATTATTTTTAAGAGTTGTGCAAAGATTGGATCCCTTATTTTCATGGATGTTCAGTACTGCACATTGAGGATTAGAAAAATACATACTAATATAACCTGCTTCCAAAAACTGTTAAGTTAAAAATAATGTTAAAGTGTGTGCAATGCGCATGCGAGTGTGAGAAACTGACGTAGCAGCAGCTCAGTTTGCAACAAATCTCAGTGGAGCGGAGGACTTGTTAAGTCCCAGCTGGTGTCACATCCTGTTACAAACCTGGAGTGGTTGATCCTGCCACCTCCTGGACAGAAACTTGCACTACCGGTTGAAATGTACTGAATGAAAGTTACTTTCAATGGCAACTTTCATGGAGTGTTTTTTTATTATTATTATTATTATTATTATTATTATCATCATGATATAATGAAGGTTGTTGGGGTCATTATGTCATCATAGGCTTTCAATTATAAATGTGCATTTCCACATACAACTGGAGAGGAAGAGTGCAGTGATGGTCAGGTGGCGCTTATAATTCAGTCATCACTCAGTCATTCAGTGCATTCAGGTCGGCAGTACAGAGGAGAACAGACGTCCCGGTGACAAGCTAATCCTCTGTATTTTTCTTTTCACCTGTCAGATTCTAAAGCTGCATTGGGCACCAATTCAGCTGCTGAGGCCGCCAAGATTCTGGCAGAGAACCGCAGACTGATGCGGGAGCAGAAGGAGAAAGAGGAGCAACTCAGGAAACAGGAGGAGGAAGAGGAGAGGTGAGAAATTCAAAATGGTTTTCTTGTTTTTGTCGCTCAGGGGGATGAATTGACATTTCCACAGTAATGCAGCTGACATTTTCTCTACTGTTTAAAACATGGTTGTTATATGACAATCAGAAGTTGAGTTACATTCTTTTCATGTTGGGTTTTTTGACTTTGCTGTATAAATAACGTCTTGTTGAAATCCAAGTGCCGCTGTTGCTCTTCTGCTTCAGGTTGAGAAAAGAAGAAGAAAAGCGTTTAGCAGAGGAGGCCCGACTGAAACGCCTGGAGGAGGAGAAGAAACTCGCAGAGGAAAGAAAAATGAAAGAAGAGGAGGATGCCCGCATCGCGGAGGAAGAACGAGTAAGACTTGCAGCAGAGGAGGCCATAAAACAGGCTGAACTCCAGAAGGAACGAGAGGAGGCAGAGGCCAAAGCCCTAGAGGAGGCAGAGAGAGTCCGTGAGGAGAGGAACCGCATCATGCAGCAGAACCAGCAAGAACGTATGGAGAGGAAGAAGGTACGGAGTGTAATATTGTACCTATCCTTTACCAGAGGACGGTGTGGCCTCCCATTACACGACCTCAAAATAGAATCTGTACCTGCTTTCAGATAAAGACATGTTTCTAGCATTTCACTCTTGTGTAGATCTGACTGAAGAAATAGACGTTTTAAAATGTATTTTTGTTCCCAGAGAATCGAAGAAATTATGAAAAGAACTAGAAAAGGGGACCAAACTGACTTTAAGGTGAGATCACATGCTTTCATAGTTTCATCCATGATGGTGTGTGTAGCTAAAATAGTGCACGTCAGCATTTTTTTGTGATTCGTGTGCAGAGAGACGACGATAAAGAACAGGACATTGAAGATGATGGCGATGACCAGATAACCTATGACGGCAAGAGTAAGTGTTCTCCTGACACAGAGTTTTAATAATAATTAGAATGAACTTTATTTGTATAGCAACTTTCATGCACACATGCAGCTCAAAGTGCTTGACAACAAAATGAGTAAAAGACAATAAAACAAGGATAAAAATGCAGAAATGATTAAAAGACAAAAACAGTATTGAGAGCTGCAGGCCAAAGCTAGTTGAAAGTGTCACTGCAGGTGGTTGGTTCAGTCATGGTCTTTGTTGATTTGCATAGATTATAGATTTTAAAATGTGTATTTGAATGTGCAAAATTCTTGTCTGTTTCATCATGTTCTCTCCCCCCAGCTGATGAGGAAGGTCAGACAGATGACGTCGCCGTGGAGACCGAGCACGATGAGTGTCTTGTGTCCTCAGGCGATGTAGTGGCTGAACGTGAAGAGCCCCTTGGCAGTGTCAATGGAAAGCCAGAGACTGACGACAAGGAGAACAGTAATGGCGTCAGCGCTGATGAACCTCAGGCAGTAAGGTACGACCACAGAAAGCAGAAGCAACACGTGCTGCTGCAATTAACTCGTGTGAATCGTTCCTGTGGTGAAATAGATCTAATTGTCCTTTTTAAAGACATGAAATAGTTTGTGACCTTTTTCTGACATTTATTTTGCTGCTTTTAACTTGTAACTATACAAACCACCTCTGCAGTCCTGTTCCGAAGGGGCGCCTAGTGGAGGGCTCAGAGTTCCTGAATGAACAGGACTCTGCCAAGGTGGGGGGGCTCAACAGTAAGTCCAACCAGTGGAGCTTCGAGGAACTCATCGACCTCAATGTCCATTCAAAGACTCACCCCCTCATTGAGACAGAGGACTGTAACCAGGTTTTGATCAAGTGTGACGGGTCTGATGGGACCAGGATCGCCTTTGAGGAGAAGGGAGCCCCGGTCAACACGCTGCATTCCTCCAATCAACCCATCGAAGCCCTGTCAGGTCAGCAGTCATCTGCAGCTAAGGGCACGTGTCCCTAAAATAACTTGTCATCAAAGATATGGAGCCATTTTGGTTCACTTTGGAATATGAAATAGATATTCAATGTTTCTTTATGGTCAAAATATGTATGAATTGGAGAATGATCTGAAGTCCCTCAGGACACATGTTCCAACATGTTCCACATGTTCTGGACCAGGAAGGCTCCACTATCGACTTGTAGTTGTTGTCAAGTCAAAATAACCCCCCCCCCC